>VYXC01011366.1:81843-157513 GCA_013397175.1 Platysteira castanea
TTTTTCCTTTTTATTAGTTCAGTATGAGTAATGAGTATGCTCCTGCTTTGTGGCTTTTTAGGGTTTGAGGGATTGTTAATCTGTGGACAGAGATTCAATTTGGAGTTAATTCAATAAGCATGCCCTCAGCCAGAAATTCTCTGCAATTCTGTGCAAGTATAGAAAAGTCTCCTAATGTATCTCTTATGTGACTCTAGTTGTTTATAGTAGGGAACATTCCTCCAAGATAGTATCTTGTAGAATCTGATTTCCATATGCAATGTCTTAGGCTGTGGAAGACAGTTTGAAACATTTTCCTTTGATCTATGGTGACATTAGAAAACAATAAACCACCAACCCTCCAGAGAACAACCTTGGCATACATGGTGAATCTGTTATAATTATTTGTTATCTCTTAATGCCTGCACATCTGCAGCAGTGAGTAATTAAAGTTTGAAAGGAAGCTAGAATTTTATAACTGATTACAGTCTTTGCAGTTTTTCAGAACTACATTTGAGTTTGGGTTATTTTTGTTTTGTTTTGAAGAAACATAAGGGTCATATTCAAAGAAGTTAAAACATCCTTTTATACACATTAATCTACACCTGGAATACAGACTAAGAAGATATGATATCAAAGCAGCTATTCCACTGTCAGGAATCTGTTTAGAAGAAAAAAGAAAAAGTAAAATTTCTGACCATACATCTTCTCTATTACTACATTCTTGATGTTCTACACCACTGCTGTTAGTATTGTACTTCTTTAGCATTCTGTCTCAATTTCACCTTAATCAAAATGACATTGTTTAACTTCAGGTGTCTGCACACCAACAACTGCCATCCTCCATTCCTCACCTACCCATCTTCAGTAAGGCAGCCCAGCAATTTTGCATTTCCTTTGGCAGCCTGCTTCTGTTCCTTTTCCTTAGAGCTGCGTCCCTGTTACAGCTGTCCTCTGACCTGCCTTGGCCCAAGGCAAAGGCTGAGAGCAAAGGGAAGGTCATGGGGGTAAGTTGGCATGGTGGCATCAGTGCTACCACTGCACCAACCTGAAATGGTCAGCCAGTGGCACCTCCATAGCCCTGGAGACCCTTCCTGAGGAAACAGCTGATACAGAGTATAAGGACGAGCTAAGGCACGTCTCCTAAACTTGTTGGTTTTGTTTTGTTTTTAACCAGAATATATAATGCTGTCATGGATAAATAAACTGATGTTGCTTTTAGCTGGTTCATCAGCACTACAGGATAATGGCATCTAGTCAGTCTTATGTGTAATATTTCTCTTTTATTTCTCAGTGCAGTTGCTTATTCTTGTTTCAGCCCGTGTTTCTAGAGAGTTCTTCAAATCCCTTGGACATGGCTACAATTTACATCTTTGCATTTTCTAGTGCTTGGGATGAAGCTATTTAGAAGGATACTCTGGAGGGATAAAGTAGAAGCAAAAGAAATGGTAGATTCTTAAACTCAGTTTTCTTTTGTTAATAATTAATAGCTAACAAAAAAAAATTGTTTTCAAATGTAGCTCTCAAGAAAAATAACTCTTACTTTTTCTGTCTGGTGGAAAAATCCCCTGGAAAGAAGTGCATCTGCATATATATATGTGATAATTTTCAAAAGAAAAGAAGGAATAAGGACAAAAAATTGAATAAGAAAAAATTGCCAAGATAGATACATTTTTCAGTTCCATAGACTGTAAAATATCTCCCAGTTTTGCAGGCTGCTATTTGCAAAAAAGCAGTGACCTCAGTCTGGAGTCCTTCCAGGATTCAGCTCTTGAAGAACTGCTTGTCACAATCTCTCATTTCCATAGGGAGATACAAATCATTAATTTTTAAAAATATAACACATTTGAGAGCTCTTGTTTCCACCTCCCAATATGGCCTTTCAGTAGCTGACTTTGTTGTGGTAGCAGGGAGGGGGAGAGTGGGAGACAGGGTCCAGATGCATCATAACAGCCTCCCAGTTAATTTGGGTTCTCCACCCTGGAGAACTGACTGCATCAATCCTCAGGTAAGCCTCTACATGGTATAACATTTTCTTGCACCTTCCTAATTTAGTGCATAAAAAGTGAAAATACCACATATCAGATAAGGCCAAATTGTCAGGTATGTTAAACTTGAAAATTATTATTCCAGAATTTTATATATCTGTCTGTATTGTGCCTCGTGTCAAATTGTGTGTCAGTGCTGCTAATGTGAAAAACACCTTATTGGCATTGGAAAAGTTACTACTGAGTGAAAACCTGAAAATCAAGTTGGATTAACTGATAAAGCTGACCACTTTTTACTGATTAATTGTGAGCAGCCAGTGCCATAAGCCCTTGGGTTTAGGAACTGCAGTCTGTGAATAAAAATTTAAAAAAATAAAAGCCTATCTTGTTGAAAAGCAGCACTAGAAAAATGGATGATGTACAGTCATTCCATCTTCAGTTGTTTTCCAGCCTGACTGGCACCCTTATGGAGCTGCATATAGTGAATTTATGAATGTGGTGAGAATTTTTTTCACAAAGCAGTGTGCAGTACAGTTTGTTGTTAAGCTGAGGCTCATGTTTTGGAGTACATGGGAGAGCAAGCACATGGGAAGTCTAGCAAAAACCTGGTGACAAGTTTATTTCTTTCTGGAACTGTGGAAATATTTTGTCTATAAAATGCTTATATTTTACAAACATAACAGGAACTAAGTGTAAATAAAAATGCACTGCAAGATACAATTTCATTCTGATTTTCATTCCAGTGTCCCATGAAAAAGTTGAATGGCTAAAAAAAAAGTTCTGTTCCTCCAAAGCAAGGGAATTGCAGCTGTAAAACAATAGTTTCCAATGCACAGAAAATCTTGTTTGTGGAAAAAAATGTCAGTGTTTCCAAACAAAGATAATAGAGAAGAATATTTTTATTTTGACTTTTAATATTGTCAGGAACATTTATTATGTTTAAGAGTGTTTTGTAATATTATCTCAAGAGATCCTCTTCGTCTCTTTTGACCAGATTGTGACACTCAAGCTCATTGCCCCTCTGGCCTCAGTTACTCCTCAGTTACAGAATAGAAATCGGAGGAAGGTCATTAATTTTGGGATTTTATTCGTTTCGTTCCATCTTTGTTATTGCCAAGGCCCACTGTAAAATACGTACTTACGCCTACTCATATATCGCCATGTGTGTATGCATGAATAAACATACAAAGCAAATTGGTTTTCCCTGCTTTTATTATTGTAGTGTCAGTCTACTTCATCAGTGATTCTTTCTTTTCTCTTTATATCAGGTACATTTCTGAAACTGTCATTCAGATAATAAAACTGTATTTTCTGAGAAAGAAAAATGCTAATTTTTCTTCCACTGGAGTAGCATTGCATGGCTCCTCTGCAAGCTACTAATCAATGTCTGTACTTTCTGCCCCAAGCAATGTTTACAGATGAAATACATTAACTGTTCATAGTAAGAGTTCTTCTTGTCTGAACAAGAAATATCTCCAGTTTTTTGCTTAACTTTATGCTTAAACACTGCTCTCAATCAGAAATTGATTAAATCTATTTAAATTATATCTGTGTGAGGGAGAGGATGTGAGGAAACAGGTATTGAAAATTCATCTCAGAGAAACTGGCATTATAGGGAAGTTCAATTTTTTTTTTTTAATTTCTCACAGAATTATAGATTTCAAGGTCAGAAAGGACAAGTATGTTCATATACGATATATGAAACCACTCCATGGGATTTGACACAGAGATTCCCCTTCCTACTCTTCCAAATTGTATCTATTAAAAAAATATATATTTTTTTTGAATTACACAGTTCTGTTGACAGTCTCTTATATTCCTTAGTCATTTGCTCTGCATTTAAATGTACTGACTACTAAGAATTTGCTTTTTTTCTGTTTAAACTTTACTGTCTTCAATTTCCAGCCAATATACCTTTTTAGTGCTATTGTTTCCATAGTTAATAATTACTGTATTACCAGAAAACTGTCTCATTAGCTTTTAGCAGGAGCAAATTTACCCTTTGCAGCAAGATATATTAATGAACAGGTAGCACCATAAAATGACAGAAAAGTCTAAAATGAGGCATAATTGCATAGCCTTGACATTCCTGCCCAGGTGTGCTGGTGCTCAGCTCTACAATCGTGCTGTTTGCTGTGCTCTTTTGGTTTGGCTTTTGCCTGTGAGTAGAAGCCCTTCCAACCTATTCTGCAGAAATTTAAAATCCAGTACCCATCTTCACAGTAAGCCCTTCTTCACCCGCCTCTTGTGAATATGTCCTTTAGTCTGATGGGTGTTCTCTACCAGGGTTTTGAAAGGTGTTCACTGGAAATGCAGGACAGAGAGGTGCTGCCTATTCCTGTCCCCTGACATATTTTCCAGAAGGGACCCATCCAGTCCGTGGCACTCCTGCTTTCAGTGTGTGCCCTTGTGGCCGAGAAGGCCAAGGGTATCCTGGGGTGCCTTAGGAAAAGCACTGCCAGCAGGTCAAGGGGGGTGATCCTGCCCCTTCAGTCAGCCCTTGGGAGGTGTATCTGGAGTACTGGGTCCAGTTCTGGACTTCTCAGTACAAGAGAGACATGGGGCTCCTGGAGTGGGTAAAATGGGAGGTAAGAAAGATGATTAAGGAACTGGAGCATCCTCTTCGTGGGGAAAGGCTGGGGGAGCTATATATACATTTCCTTCCTTCCTTTGCTGTTAATGAAATATAAACATCAGAATTTTTCATGTTTCTACCTTTGTCTTCTATGTTATTGTTGACTGTAATTAAGTACATAGTAACAAAAATGTGGAGGAATAAAAACTAAAAGTAAAGCAAGCAAAGAAACAAGCACAACGAAAAGTGGCAATAAAAATGGAAACAAAAATAAAGGCAGAAGTGTAGTTCTAAGAGTAAAACCTTTCTAAATATACCAGAAAGTTTTCAGTAACAAAACTAGGCTGGTAACTTCATACAGTTCTCATCTTTTTGCATGACAGTGAGATAGGAATAAAGATCCAAGTTACTAGAGTTAGGCTAAAGTTATTTCACAATTATTCCAACATTTCTTATCAGATAAGGTAAATAAGAAACACCTTCCCTTTCCCCTGCCCCATACCTCCAGACACAGAGCTGAATAATATTAAGTTCACTGTAAGAAAAAAATTGTATAACAGTTTTTGTTTTCTTTTTCAAAATCAAAGCCTAACAAACCAGATTAAATCCTCTTTCTTCACTTTACATGTTTCTCGAGAAAAATACCTAGTTTCCTAAGGTACTAAAGGAAAACTTGCCTGGCAACTTATGTTGTGCCAATCCATTTTATTCTCCTTAACTGTTATTCGCTTGCTATTACTGGAGAAACCTTCCAGTAAAACTAATCAAAGATTTCCAGAGGATCTAGTAGAAACTGAGGAAGCCATTCAGTGGGGTTTTTTTACAAGCATAAAATTGATTCAATCTAAGCATTTCCCTATAAAATTGGATAATTTGTGGAGCGTCTTTAGTCAAGATATTAGCTTTCCATCACCACACATCTTAGTTATTTTCTTAAATTAAAAAAAAAATCTGTTTGTTTGGCTTATATTCATAATATAAAATTATGTTTTCTCAATACTATTTTCCTTCTGTCAAAAATGTTGATAAGAACTGATAATTTTGCTTTTGAAGTTCATTGACAAGTGTACCATCTGAAAAAAACAGTAAAGAAAAGGCTAAAGCTGAACCCTTGAAAAACGGAGCATCTGCCCTCAGTCTTCTTGGTAGTACACATTTGTTAAGTGCATTGGAAAAGCCCTTAATTTGAAAAACTGTTAGTTATAAAGAAGAAATAAAGTAGTAAATTTTGTAAATTCACATTCTACAAATGGCAGCTATACACTGAGCGATTTCAGTTCTGCTGACTGATACAGAAGCTGGGGAAGCTCTGTAGCTCATAACACTGGTTCCCATCCATTAAGTTATTTAGTGGGATGAAAGGACATGAGATACTCTGGAATAGTTTTGCCTGATTGTTTAAATGCTCATACTTTACTGCAAGAAAAAGTAGTATTGGACAGCCACACTGTTTGGGGGCAAGAGGCTGTAATTCCATACACAGTTCACGTATACTCAGATTTACTGTTAAAGCTTTAATCTGGTTTCAGTCTTGAGTTCTTACATGTGATTTATCACTGTATTCTAGTTGAATGGATCTCATTATAGCCAAACACCCAAATCTTTAAATGTTGTTCTACTTGTTACAGATACATCTTTAGCTTTATTCCTCTTTTTTCCTGGCAATGGCTATAATAGAGCAAATTCCTTTTATCAGAGAGTGATTCATTCACAAGCCATGTTAAACTGTAATCTTTTTCTAGTCTCCTCTCCATCTTCTTCATCCTGTCTGCTGGATGGACTCCAGTGCAGTCCATCAAGGCATCTCAGTTATAATGAGCAAGCTGCTGATGGTTTGATCCTCTTGATCTGCTTCCAAACTCCTTTCTTACAGACAAATGAGGATCAGGGTGAGAGGGAGGATGAGAGCTATCCCAGCTCCCAACATCACCATCACCTTACTTTTTACCATCACCTTACCTTACCATCACCATCCTTTTTTGGTCAACACATGGAGACTCAAATTAAGTACTCCCCATTCTGTTTGGTTTGATTAGTGTGCACTAATCTGAAGAGAACTGAAGAGAGTTGCACGTTTTGTCAAATTCATATCCTGGCATGAACTGGACTTCCTCAGTCGTAAAGGAACATTTACAATGCCACCAACATAACTGCAAGAGTGATTGTCACAAAAAAACACACAAAAAGTTCTTTGATGCTTTTTCATGCATCTCATGCAACAGCTGATAAACTGTCACCGGTGGCTTTCCCACAGCATCACTGGTGGAGCTGGTATATTCACTTAGACAGCAATGAGAGCTGCTGAGGCAGTCCTTGAGGTCGCCCTAAGTGGACATAAAAGTACATGCCTAGGAAAACTTGCACTGCATGAAGCACTCAGGAAAAGTCAAATTCATAGTGTCATGGAAGTTAAAGTTCTGATTTCACTGACAGGCACCAACAGCTATCAACATTGCTAAATAGTTACTCTTGATCTTCATATTTTCCTAAAACTTTGCATGCTTTGGAGGGAAAACACAAAACAGTTAATAGTCAAAAGAAAAGTTGTTTCAAAAGAGAAAATTCCACTGCATTTTATTGCTTTCATTGTTTCGTAATTTTATCTTTAAATATAGAGAGTATGTAAATGACCATTTTCTCTCATATTCTTTTCCTGCTTAGTGACAAGAAAACAAATTCAAATTGTGTTTGGGAGGAATATCTTAACAAAGCCAATTTTATTATGCAAATGAGTTGTAGGTGTTTCATATCTGCATTTTCTGAAATTGTTAGCAAGTTTTTTCCAAATCTTTCTCTCTTTCTAGGTGTGTGTATATAACACATTATATTTAGAGAATCAATCAACCACAAGAAACTTAGTTGTTTTAAGTAAAAGTTATCTTGACTATACATTTTGGAAGTTATCGGTTCATTTTTTGTTTATATCTAAGGTATAGAGTGCAAAGTTTTTCAAAAGATAAGCAAATCATTTCCTCAACAACTATTTAATAGAATTATATTTTTCCTGAGGATATCATGGTGAGTTAGTTCAGAAGAGCAAATAGCTTCATAGGATAAGAAATATATCTTCCTTTTCCCTTACATTCTCATATTAATCAACCACTTGTACTTCTGTGGTTCACTGGTTCATTTCATTAAGCAAGGTTGGGAGTGTGCCAAAACAAATCATCCCAAACAGTTGTGAAGTTGTAGTCTTCAGCCGTGGATTGTTAATGACAAAAAGTGCTTCCAGTTTGCTCTTAACATGAAAGATCTTTTCTAAATCGCTGTTTTGCCCGAAAGTAATTTTTTTGGGTCACTCGCTATTGGCATTCTTATACTTAGTATAAAATAGATAACAAGCTATATTTGACTGCGAGCATGTAAGCAGCAACCTTAACTCTTGTTGATATGTTTGAATTCAGCAAAGGGAGATGCAAAGTCCTGGCTTTGGTGGGAGGAAAGTTTCTTCAGATATTAAAGAGTGAACACCCATAATCAGCACTAGTAAATGGTTAGTTGAATGTACCAGTCTTGGTAGCATCCTGGAATTCAGCTATTCCACTTTGATAACATTTGCCATAAAGTCAAGAGAAAAAAAAAAAAGGAAGAGACTGGATAGATTTAAAGATCCTTTTGTAGAAAGTAGCATGGCCAGAGTCACAAATATGCAGGCTGTAGCATGCTGTACATTATAAAGCTAGAAAATATTTTAACGCTCAGTCTCAAACCTTGCAGTCCCACCAAGAATTTGTCACGCTTCACCTCTTTCAGTTTGTCAGTTTATTTTTTAGAAATTTTTATGCAAGTTATTTCAGTTGCTGACTTGAACAATTTGTTCTATACCTCAACACCCATTTTGTGTAAGAAAATCATAAAAGTTAGGAACCTGAAAATTGGATTTTTCTTTTGAGCAGCTGCTGTCCGCAAATGTGGAAAGATTGTTAAAAGTGAATAGCGTCACTTTCTAACAAACTCTAGGTAGGTTGGATGACTGTATCTCACGCCTCATTATCATGCATTACTGTGCTATCACCAAGCATCATTATGTTGGCATTCATAGATATATGGAAGAAAAAGAAAAGCTCTTTTGGAGTTTAAAGGTGTGTTTGTACAACCATGCATGTCAATGATCCTTCACTGTTGACCTACTCGTGGAGTTGCATTTATAATTAAGCAAAATTTCTTGATTGAAATGTGTTCTATAATGTTCTGGAGAATGCATTATTGTACCTTTACAGAGCACTAGAAAAGTATTGGTAAAGGTAAATTGTATGCGAAAGAATTTGTTTATTAAAAACCCCACAACTTTTAGTTTAACTGACTCCCTAAGTTTTTGTGCTTCTACTTTTGGTGACCTAATGGGGATTGGATAGATTTCTGTTTCATTTATTTTGAAAGTAGTTTAATTAGAACTTTCATTTCTGTATTACCCATTTTTATATAGCACATTTGTTTCCGTGTGCTGACATTCCAAATCAGAGGCATCTGGTCTCTTGCATCTGCTGTGCCTCCACCAGGGTGCCACTATTAATGAGTTTTTATTCCTATGGCTGTTGTAACAGTAGCTTCTAATAGTTTCCACTTAGTTTTCTGTTGAGGATCCAGTTTTACAACCTTAAATACTTGGCTGAATTCATAACAGTTTTTAAACTATCTCCAGATAGTAATTGCTTCTGATTTTGGTTTTCGGGGTTTTTGTTCATTTGTTTTAGATCATTCAGCTAATACTTTTAAGCTATTAAATTTTTTATTTTTCCCAAAAATCATATTTAGTGGTCTTTTAGTTTGTATTATTCAAAGCACTGCTCTTCCTAGCATAATTAACTGTATCTTTAGTAACCCACAAAATCAGCTTGTATGATCAGTTTATCCAGTCACAGAATATTTTTCTGAATAAGATAACACTTTAAGTGAAGCTCAAGTGTTATCGTTTATTTTCATGCTACAGGATCACAGGAAGACTTAGGAATTATGTATTTTAGTAGCTACTTTTATCCAAGTTCCCATCAGGGTTTGGTATACATACTGTAGATACCATGTGGAACATGTTATTTGCTAAGTCTTTAAGATTGTATAAATTGGTAGAACTAGACCAATAAACGTTGTAACAGTTTCGTAATTCTAACTGACAAAACTCTACTGAATAAAATAGGACATTTCTTGGGTAACATTCCCAGATACTTTGTATTAAATCAAGGAAAAAAATATTTATTTGAGAAATCCTGCTTTTTCTAAGGGTAATAAAAAAATCTGTTTTATAATTATGTATTATTGTCTCATGAACGGTCTAAGAATCTTCAGATCTGTTTCTAGTGTTAAGGGTTTAAGAGTGTCCTTCTGGAACTTTCGAAAAAATACTCTTGTGCATCCAGCAGAAAATAATTTTATTCACATTGAATGGCAGAGGGAAAGCTGTCCACACAATCCATACAGGGATGAGATTTTTATATCCCTGAGGGAACAGCAGAACTAGCAAGACTCACTTTAGAGAGGCATTTCTACTTTTCCTGAACGTCCAGTTCAGGAATTGCAGATGGGTCTTGGGGGTAAATCCTTCTGTGAGCCCTTGGGCACAGATCACCTCTGTTCCCTCATTTTGGTACTGAGCAAATCCTTTCTGAGCTGTCCGTACCCAGTGCTTCATTTCTTACTGGGTTTCATGCAACAACAGCTTTCTTTTGTGGTGCAAACACAGCATTAAATGTCTAGTTAGAGACTCAGGCTGGATCAGATAAGTCATTCATGATTGAATATTCCAGTATAAAATTATATTTAGGAAACTTTTTGGAAGAGAGTAACTTTTTGCATAAGACCATAGAATGGCTTAATTTGCTTTTCTGTTCTAAAGATTTTCTAGGTAAGGAAGGAGAGAGAAGGAAATATTACTTTGGAAGCCACAGAATTATCTGAGCCTGTTGTGTGTGTTTTAGTGTTCCTTCTGCACTGTCCATTTTGGCAATATGTGCAATACAGATGTCATTCAGCGGCACTGCCACTGCTTTTCCTGTTGTAAAATTCATGTCACTCATTAACTTGTCTTCTTAGAAAATGGAGTTTAGAAGGCACAGAGATTTCTAGAGATAGTAACTGCATCAGTAGATTTTATTTCTCTTTCTAAGGAGAGACTTCTAATGAGGAATTTCTTCTTCGCTTAATTATGCAAGCTGCTGTTTTAACTGCATGTCTCTGTATGCAATTCAATCAGTATACAAGTGAAAAAATACCATCCAAACTTTTGGGTATGACTTTAGAAAGTCAGTTATAATAGATTTTCAAAGAACTTCTGGTACAGAAGTTAAATGCAAGAATTTCACAGGGGTTTGATAGATGTGTATCTTAAAAATTACCTTTTTTTTCCTAAAGAGTTTGTAACTGAACAAAATGAAAGTCTGTGGAGCTTTTAGTTTGCTTTTGATAGTACATGCAGTAGTTACTGGAAACTATATTCTTATGCTCTTTTGTTAATCTTACTGAAGAGAAAATGGTATTAGGTCTTTATTTGTAACCTTCAGCTTGGTGAAAATTGTGCAACTGTAGTCTGAAGTTGGAGGATCAAATTTAGGATCAGACTCATGGGTCTTTTCTATCCAGAACAGTCAGTGAATAACAGCTTTAGAAAATCAAGTGTGATTATTTAGAGCAAAAGCATTTTCAGAAGAGGAGACTCTTAAGACAATAAAATACTCCAGACACTTTATCAACAGCCAGGTGAGAATGTTAGCAGCTTATCTAACCAGTGTCTCTGTAACCAACCTGAAAAGTAGAAATTCTTCTCTGGCCTTTTTTGCCAGCTTGATATCTGTTAAAGTGTACCTACTAACTATCTGACAGCACACTGTTCTGTTCTGATGACTAAAAGTTGTAGGCAGAAAAAGTAATTAGTTCATAGTTTTGTAATAAATACTGCTACTTTCAACTGCTACAACTGGGAAATCTGAGGATCTTTTCTGGAAACTGAACATAGGAAGCTGAAGTGTCTGAATTTGGTCAATGTCTTTTAAATACATACTTGGATGCTCCTCATATGAGAAACATTTGTGCTGATTCCTTGTTTGCTCTTCCCTAATCCTACAAAATAAGTTAAATAGGTGCATAAATCTTATATGCGTTATCTTACCTTCCTTGAGTTTTCATTTTCATTTTATCTAAAGATATTGTATTTTAGTTTTTATTGCCTTCTAAATACCATGAAGCTTATCTTTTTCCCCCTGAGAAACTCTAAATCCACTTCTTAGTTTCTAGTCAGATTGCCTGGTCTTTATATATTGGTTTGAATAGCGTATAAATTATTGTGAGTGTTAATTATTTTTCTGCTAGGTAAGAAGTGATGGCAGAAAAAAGTGACATTAGCAGTCTTACAATGGCTTTTAACCAAGAGATAATAATTAAACGGTCTTGAAATATTAAAAAATAAACATAATTTATTAGACTTCATGAATTAATAGGAAAAGCCTGCCTAATCTGGCAAGAATGTAAACTCTTCTATCTTCTTTTTAAAATACACAGTAAAATATCAGATAATACGGAAAAATAATGCCCTTCTGTATAGCTTTATAAAGGAGAATAGCATATCCTGGATAATTCGATGTGTTAAAAATGAAGAATGATTGCTCTTTTGTATCTAGTTTTGCAGGTGCTTTTAAAATTATTAGTGCAAGTTATACTTGGTATCTTTAAATTAATAACAACAATATTTAGAAGCTCTAGACCAAATTCTTTCTAATATTTGAAACAGTAAACAATCTTTGTGCTTTAAATCAAGTTTGCACAAAAACGTCCCTATATGTGTTCTTCCCAAGAGCTCTTTATGCTTTTTTCTTTATTTTATTTTTGTATTTGTGTTCAACTAGGCAATACTACAGGATCTGGAGCAAAGACGTCCCCAGCTGGATGAACTAATAACTGCAGCACAAAATCTAAAAAACAAGACGAGTAATCAAGAGGCCCGGACAATAATTACTGACCGCAGTAAGTGGCAATTCTGCTCTCATACAGCATTTCAGCAGACATGGAAAATGTTGTCATATCTAATAAGTATAGCATTCTGCAGATACTTTATGCCTTTGCCATGAGAAGGAGATTTCCATCAGGCGACAGTCCTCACACAGATTTTCCAAACTGCACATAGAAGAAATGTCAGTGAAAGTCAGTGATGCCACATTTCAGGTTTTTTACCTTAACTTCGTATTGCTTGTCTTCAAGGTGGAAGGACGTTGTACAAAATATAGAATATGAGCACTGAAGATAAAGAAATACATTTATTCTTACACAAGGAGAAAAAAGAAAGAATTCACAGAGTATAGCCACAGGCTTGTAAGAAGCTTTCAATTCCATCCCCCATAGTACAGCTGCAGGCTCTTCTTTCATCTCCCCTCAGTTGACGCACAAGTCTGATGATGCTCTGCATTACTCTTCTTCTACTGTATTATTTCTTCAGTTCTGTTTTCCCTTCCCGGATTTAACCAACTAGCTGTGCCTAAGGTGGAAAAATTAGTAGATTAAGTTTTAGAAGAAATCTAGAGAAGACATAGTGTTGTTACTGCATGTCCTTATCCCTTCACTATAGGATGAAACACACTCTCAAGGTCATGCTATAGAAGCAGCCCTTGTGACAGACTGCTATATATCTTCAGTTATTTTGTCGAGTTTTCAGGACTAGAAACTAAGAAAAATGAATTTCTATGGTCCTCAAGGTCTGCTGTGGAGCTTAGAGAAGACTCAGACCAAGTGTTTTGCATGTGAACAGAGACATTCATTTTAGGTGGATGCAAACTGTTCCGTACATCTTGGCCTGGAGACCAGGGCTTGCTTCCTGAAACTGATGACTCTGAAGGTGTCAATGTCGGCTAAATTTTTCCATCCCCATAATTACAAACTTATACATCTATATACACATTATCTATTTCTTTTTTTCCATCAGGTACATCCCATACGATGTCCAAATCACAGTGCATGTTTGGACCACGTTGTTGGTAGTCACACATATAAAAATGCTATTTAGAGTATATCCTATGTGGAATAATGTTAAACTGCTATTGAAATGCGTTAATTAGAGAAGGAGAAGCATTATGTTTTAATTAAAGTTTGACAAGGAAAGGATAGCCCTTATATATTACATAAGAACCTGCTCCTGTGGGACATGCAAATTAATTTTAGAATCACCTACTCGTTTGAATTCACATGAATTGTGTACATACACTTTAACTTTACAGTGCTTATTCAAAATCAGCACATGTAGTACTCCCATCAGTATTTTGTAGTATGTTTTAATTTTTAATTGTGATACAAGTCTTCTGAAGTTAAGAATTGTAGACTTACAAAAAACTGAAGCATAATTCCTACATGGCCTCATGTGAATTGTATGCATGACTAAATTTTGTTCTGTTGGAAAACTGCACTTCACTTTAAGTGAATTTGCCTTCTAAGATAGATTAAATGCTTCTTTCTCATACAGCAAAGGAGAACAGCTATCAGACTGTAAATCATGAATGTGTATGTGGTAACTCAACTATATTACAGCTTGTGTCTGTGGCTAGTAGTGTGGTAAATACATTTTACATAACGATTTCTTGGTTTTTATCTGTAAGAATTCTCAAAATTATCAGTTAGTTTTGAAGTTAAAGTACAAAAATCAGTTTTACTGTCATTTAGCAATTAATTTTCTATGCTGAAATTGTCAATATCTTTGTCTACAAAAGTGCAGCTTATGATGCAGTAGATACAGGTCATGTCCCATTATATACTTTCAAGTACACCTTGGAGTATGATCAGGGCCATTTTTGGTCCAGTTTTCTGAGGCAGCAGACTAGATCCATGAAGGTTTTTCATGTTTAATTATTTTATATCTGGGCTATTCTAGGTGGTATTAAATACTACTCAGGAGGTATTTATTGCTTTTGGATTTTAAGGAGATCATGACATTACCAGGGGACACAAAGGTACTAGGACTTTACAATGTGACACATAAGGTATTCCTGAATATTTTCCACATATGACGTACTCTCATCTAAAGTACTTCTTTTAAAGAACAGAAAATTTTATATTTTTAATGGCTTGATTTTTTTTTTCTCCTTTTGTGTCATATGAAGAAGATGGAGATTGCTCTGTTTGAATTACACCTGCTGAATATCTGTATAGACAGGATCTACTTGTTCTGGCTGCAACTACCTCAGTAGTTCACCTCTATTCACAGTGTTATCCTGTCCTGAAATAAGGATCATCCTTATTCCCAGCCCAGCTGGGTGTCTCTAGCTGTGTGCACTCCTGCACCTACTGCACTCCTGCCCTGTACAGTGCTCTCACACACTGCACTCCTGCCCTGTACAGTGCCCTCACCTACTGCACTCCTCTCCTGTACAGTGCTCTCACCTACTGCACTCCTGTCCTGTACAGTGCTCTCACACACTGCACTCCTGTCCTGTACAGTGCTCTCACCTACTGCACTCCTCTCCTGCACAGTGCTCTCACCTACTGCGCTCCTGTCCTGTACAGTGCCCTCACCTACTGCACTCCTGTCCTGTACAGTGCTCTCGCACACTGCAGGTGTTTTGCCTTGTCCTCCAGGACATACTGAGTTCAGCCTACTGCACCCAGTGAGTTGTCCCCAACTCCATTCCTGGGAATCTTGTTCCCAGGCAGAGCTGATCCCTGTGTTGGAGAACCTACTCCTGTTACTAAGGTTTGTGCATTCCTCAAAACCTTAAGAGAGTGTCCACTCCCTTGTACCTTGCACTAAAGTCCTGCTGCAAGTCTTCCCTGACTACCTCATCCGTAGACTGTTTGCCATTTCTTGAGTTTTTCTCCCTCCTCATGAATACAAATAGGTTACCATGGTTATGTTTTAGCAGTTATGAGTAAACATTTAATCTATTCTGTTTCACAACCTGAGCATTGGCACATTGGTGCTCCTCTGCAGCAGCTGTGTACCACCCTCACAAGCAGCCTTCTGTAATGTCACTGTCAGGGGCCAAATGCATCAGATCCCATCATGAAGGAAAGGGAGTGGTGGGCTACAATGCCCTGGTTTTCATGTAGGGGCTGATAGACTTGACTTTATCTAGTGTACTCCCCAGGCTGAAGCATGGCATCTCGCACTTTGGGAAAAGAAAAGATGAGAAGATTAGCTGATTTGTATGAATGTGTTGTCTTTTGCTGTTAAAGTGCTAGTAAAAATCCCCAATGCAATCATCTGGCCAGTATCACTGAAGAGATATACTATAAATACTAAATGAGACACGGGTACTCTACAAGAGTAGAGCTAGTGGCATTCTTCATCATAGGATGGGTCGGTTTATCATCAACTGGAATTAAACCTGAATGTTCTCTGCTAACATTGCTAACTCTTAAGTCTCTCTGCTTGCAGAAATATGTATGTTATGTTTGTAAAGTCTAACTTTGAAATATATTAAGAAACCTTATTTCCTTTTTAAAGTGTTTATAAAAAAAAAAAAAACAACAAGGTGAACATGTCTTACAAAATTTAAGAAATCAAAAGGCATTTGTTAGGAAATGTCTATGATAAATTGCGAAAGAAATCTATAATCATGAGATTATTTTCAACAGAGTTGTTATAGTATTGCATAGATTTAGTCTTTCTTACAGTAGTTAGAGATGAGCTCATACAATTGAATTATTTCCTATGAACTATTTTTCTCTGCCCTTACTTCATTATCTGCATGAAACTGCTGGAGCTATATTACATGAAAAGACCTTGGTTTTTGTTTGTAAGGTTTGCATTATGTTTACATAATATTATATTTAAATCTCTGTGTATTCTATGTAAATCATAATTTGTTTACAACTTACACACTCGAGAATATGTAAGAATAATAATTACATTTAGTCTTGAGGAAGAGTTGTGGGAAAAAGCAGCACACCTTTCTGCTCTTTTAATGCAGAAGCATTCTGTTCTAGCAGAACCATATGCTGTACAGTAACATTTTTCTCTCCATAATGCATCACAGTTCCAAAACACATTGCTTTACTGCTGCTGAAAATGTTGCTTCTATAAAATGAATGAGTTTATAAGCAACTTTTAATATAAAAAAGTAATTAAACTTTGAAATTTCCTTATTTTCCATCAGTCTTTATGTATGAATACACAAAGCTGCTAAGAAGTCAATATAGAAATGTACTGACAGGTAATAAAAACAAATTTACAGTCTTACAATCAGAAATACCAAACCAATAACAAAGACTATGTTAGATCTTGCTAGATCCTGGAAATATAGGAAACTTTAAATAGCAGGCTGTGTTCACGCAAGAGGTAACTGTGCATAAACTTTCTGTGGTTTCACTTGGCTGGTAATTTACATCCCAATTTTGTAATGTGATTTCCGGCTCTGTAAGTGATCGAGGAGGTATGGAAATTCACATTTATAAAACTGTATGAAGAAATAATCTCTTACTAACCAAGTAATCTCCTTTTCAATATTATAAACCAAAGTAACACATATTTCTTCAGTGATTTTTTGAAATTTATTGTACTCTCAAAATATCACTTGAGAGGTTAATTAATTCCTATTACATTAAATTCATAAATAATAGCAATAAATACAAGCATTTCAATGAAGCTATTTTGATAAAGAATTATGCTTTGGGACAAAATTATTCCTTTTGAAATTTTCTTTGACAGTTTTAGAAAACAAGTCCACAAGTATATAAATAATTTATAGATGATGTCTTCAGAAGAGGTATTTTGGTTTTGTGGTTTGTTTTTTGTTTGTGTTTGGTTTATTTATATTTATATGCTGTAATTGGTAGTTAGCAGAGCTGCATTTGAACTAATCTGGAAAGAGTCTGAATGTCTCTGCCACTACATAAAAATGCCTTGATTTAATAGTTTGCTGTATTTGACAGTTTTATGGCAAAATCATCAACTTGTCATCACTTTCACAACAAAATATGTGGAAACTCCACAGTGAATTACAGCTGTACTGTTGTTCTTGTCATCTTAATAAAATAGCCATTTCCACTGTACTGCATCCACATGGTTTTCTCTTAGAGGTATTGAATACAAATGATGAGTTTACCACTTGAAAAAATGCCGTCCTACAGTCTGGGATTTGCCATCCAGTAGCAAACCCCCTAGCTGCCAAGACCGAAAAAGAGAAGTGTAAGAGAAAACTGTATTTGTATGCAGTTTTCCAGTTATCTTGTTGATATTTTTAAGCTGAATTATTGAATAAATCCCAGTGGTCTCTTCTCAGAATTTCACATATTTGAAGAACATTTCAAGAATTTGATTCTCCTATGTGATATACATGCAGTTTATTAATCATCCTGATGTACCCCTTTACAGCTGACAACCTGTTTTTCCTATGAGAGCTTTACACCATAGAAACAAAGCAAGAGAGAAACAGTTGTTTTGTAACGAAATGTCAATAACAAGATAAAACTAGAGCTCTGAAAGGGATAGCATGGTACTGAGAAGAGTACAGAGTTTGAAACCCGTTCCTTCATGCCTGTTTGCTGCTGTAGGACCTGTAGGAAAGTTATAGGACATTTTAAGAAAGAGTAGGAAGTTATTTTGGAATACTGGGGAGACTTAACCTTCAAGAATATGCAATAACATGCCCCAGAAATGTCTGAATGATTGGGGAATTCCAGTTGTATATATAACTTGTCAGTCTATATATACTAGAATCATGTGGTTCAACGGACAAAGGGCAAGATCTCAGCTGCCTAAGCTGCCTGCTTCAGGTGTTGTAGTCCTCCCTAAAAGGCCTTGAGACTACAAGGGGACTATTCTTCACTTCTGGTTACATTCTTCAGCAGGAATGGCACAGATTTTTTGGTAGCCCCAGAGGTCATAAATGTAGTAGGTGATATCATTGCTGGTGGCTTGCTTGGACCTCACCATCTCAATCGGGTAAAGAAAGATAATTACAAAATTTCATGTTGTTGGTAATTCATGTGGAACTGGCTAGTTCTAGCCCAGATATTTCTAAACAGGTAAGAACTCAGATAAGAACAGAATAGATAAGTTTTTTGTTGCTAGAAATCAGTGTGTGTTGGAAGACAGGCAGCCCAGGTTGCTGTGTTGTATAGAGGCCCTTAAAATTATGTCCAGATTATGTTTTAGTAACATTTTGTCATCTATCCTTCAAAAGCAGAATGATTGACCAATTCTCTCTTGAGAAAATTATTACCACAAATGAGTTCTCACCTAACTGTGAACTCATGAACAGTAAAGATAAAGTCCAGTGAGGAGTGTAAGACTGTGCTACAGGAAGAGACCTTTCAGAAAAAGTGGTATTAAACAATTTTTTTAAAAGTCTTTAAATAATTTCAGCTAGGCCCAGAAGAGTGAAAACAAACAAACACACCAAAGCCATGAACAAACCACTCAGAATAAGGACAGCATGATTTGGTAGGGAGATGTTTCACATTAACAGGTTAGGTTTTGTTGTATGATGTAGCTATGGTTAAACATAAAGTTACCTGGTTAAAAGACTTGGGATTATACCCTCATCTGACAGAAGAACATAACTTTCCTCTTTAGCCTCAGGAATTATTCGGTACAGCATTGGGAGGGAGCTGCTGTTTGAGTCTGCTTTGTATCTTGTTTTAACCTGTTGGTCACCATTTAGGGATGGAGTTAGTAGAGGCAGTTAGAATACAGACAGAAAAGTTCCTGTAATTTATAGTGTCAAGACAATTTAAGCCTATTTAATATTCTGCAATTCACTCTGCTGTTCTTCAAATGTTTGGAGACTGAGATGATAGAATTGATTTTAGTAAAAGAGCCAAAACATACAAATCTTCAGCCCTCTGCCCCTCAACCTTCAACCTACCCAGTCACCAAGTAGGTGAAACTCTGGCCCAGAACGATGAGCAGACATGAAATGACAGAAAGCCTTGTCACAGGTAATTCCTTTCCCCAGGTACTACAGTCTGCTCCCCTACTATGGTGAGTGCTGTTCACTGTTGTCAGGGGCATCTTTTCCTTCTTGTATGCTCGAGAGGAGTCAATTTTAATAGACTGTTTTTGTATAACTACCTGCCTTCCTAGAGTCTTTGTGAAAAATCTCCATTCAATATCCATTTAAAGGAGCTTTCTTCTTTTTTTAGTTTAACAAGACCAGTGCCTCAGTAGCTTCAGAAAGAAGCAAATTTACTTGGAAAGGTATTATAAGTAAAATGTAAGGGGAAGGTAAGAAACTGCCACACAGGATGAGATGGCAGATCATGTAGGTCTCTGAAATTGTTAGTACCGTGTTCTTCTGAAGAATGTTGAAGGATTCAATAGTATGCAAATCTGAAGTAAATTGAGATTACGTCTCAGGATACAAAGTCTTTCATATCTTAATTAGAGAAGTTAAAATATTTTTTTGAAACATTTAGTTAACCAAAACTGTCAAGAATATGTAGTTCTTAAGGAAAGCAATAACTAAGTTATTTTAGAGATTTCAACATATTTAACAGCATCTAATGTGAGGCATCCTATTTACAGTGTTACAGCAAAAAATATGGTTTTAATTACATTGCATTTCAAAATTGAATTCAGTCTCATTTTTACAAATGTTAGCTAACGTTTATATAAAATACTTTAAAAACTGAAAATAATAAATGCTGAAGAGGTTTTATTACATCTTGTCAGAAAAGGTAGAAGAATATTCTATTGACTTGTGTTGTGGCCAGATAATCAGAAAGGAATGGTTTTTTTCTTTGGTACTGGAAAGACTCAGTCAATTTGCAGTGTTAAAAGGAGTAATGTAAGTAGCTCCCCATATATGGTGACTTTTGTCAGTGAAGTTGCAGATGGAAAGTGGTGGAAGTGCTTCATCCTTGAAAACAAAGTCAGGGAACACGTGTTCTTGCTTTCATGTAGCTGGAACAGGACCTGCCACCCAAATACAAATATAAACACTAGGACTAGGGAATAATTTAGTTGTGTCTGTCATTTTAAAAAACAGGCAAGGTAAGAATAACAAAATATTCCAGGATATACTGAGAATCCCTCATACACATGGCCAAAAGTAGAGAGCTCATTGTTAAGGTGGGCTACCGCAACAAAGAAAGTAGAACTTGTTAATTCTTTTCTTGCAATATATGATTACATCCAAGCAACACGTGCCATTCTTAATTTTTTTCATAGAGTAAGCTCCCTGTTAAACACTAAGCATTGACTTACTCCTATGCCTCAGGTCAGTTGTATGGTGGTATATGGATTTTTTTTGTTTGTTTTTGCCTTTAGATATCCATGAAAATACAGTAAGAGCAAACTTCTTGCATCACAAATTTCCAGATCTGCTACAGACTTTCTTTGTAATTCCAGAAAAGTCTTTTAAATTCATATGTTCAGGTCTTTATCTGGTTATGGTGGGATAATATATTATCCCAGCCTTTCTGTGCCATATCTCTTCAGAAGACTAGATTTTTCTACCTGTTTTGTGTTAATCTAACAAACGTGTTTGCTGTTTTGGTCCCTCTTTCAAGGCAGTACTGTGTTAGAAATAGTGGCTTGCACAGAACATTTTAAATTTAACTAGAAGCAGACATGTAAACAGTAAAAATATCCATTTTATTTTTATCTTATTCATGATGATACAAACAGACGAGCTATGCTCATGTTACAACACATTAGTCAAAATGAAAATAAATGGAAATAAAAAGGAATTGTTCAGAAATGAAGTTTTGAGAATGTGATCAAATTATTTGTCCACTGACAGACTGATGGGCAACATTTAATCTCTACAGTTATTTAAAAAACTGTGTCAGAACAGTATATATTCATTTATACGAGATCATAATTTTCTGTAGTAATTAGAGGGCAAACAGGAAACAGAGGTCTTGCTCAGCAGAGATTACAGTCTAAATTTAGATGCCACATAATCAGCCATATCAGGAAAATGCAGGTTTTGGTGTACATTGTGTCGCATCTCTCTTCCTAAAATGGATGCAATACACAAAGAACGTATATTGGAACATGGAGTTGTTCTCAGAAAATCTAGTTTAGTGTCCTGGAGTACGTTTGGCCGAAGGATTTTACTTTGGCTGCCCTCAATATAAATTTATCATTATTTTAGTTTTGCTTGAGTCAGGAATAAACCAGTAACAAAATCAGTGTTTTACACAGCCCCCAAAGCTCCTTTGCAAGTCCAACCTGAGTAAATACTGGCTTAGTCTGTGTGAGAGAGGTCCTAAGACTTTGGGGAGTGGTTGCACCAGCTGGTGATTTGATTTTGTTATGTATACAAATCGTCACTATGCTGACTTATGGAATACTGTATATAATTCAAAGAATTTAATTTTGTTACTGGTTTCAGAACCAAATAGTGACTCTGAGGCTTTTCAGTCTGTGCTTGGTGGATAACAGTGTTTCAGCCTTTATCACACCAAAAAGGGAGGGAATGAGAAAAAACAAAACAGTTCTGGAGACTAGCTGCTTCTGTTTTATCTTTCTTATCGGCAAGCCTAGTGCATGACAGAATGAATTGCCAGAGGACAATCCCCCGCCAAGTAACAGCAAAGGAGGGTGGATGATGAGTACTCTGATATGTGGTGAGAAACTGGTGGCATTTGGGCTTGGTGAAACTTAGAGCTTAAAAGAGAATATTTAGGAAAAAGATCTATTTTGTTATATTTTAATTGGACGGGAACTTGTGTACAGTCGAGCAAACGCCTATGCTATGGAAATTTTTGCTGGAAGTGTCAGACTGTGTTTATGTCTGCTTCATCGTCTTAAGTTTAGAAATGAGTGCCATATTTCAGAGGAAGGGATGTAATAATTTTGCAGAATATTCATTACATCCTCTCTGAATTTCTGTGCTTTTGACACTTGGCTGTCTTCACTGCAGCATTCTATTAGGATGGCAAAAGTAATGTTTTCATCTATTTGTTGGATAATTTTCTTTGCTCCATTTTATGTGTTTTCCTGAAAATATAATGAAATACAGAATCGAACAGAATAGGTTATTTCAGTTGGAAAGGTCCTGCAGTGACCATCTAGTCCTTCTGCCTGACCACTTCAGGGCTGATCAAATGTTAGAGCACTTTTTTAAGGGTATTTTCCAAATGCCTCCTAAATGCTGACAGACATAGGGCATTGACCACCTCTCAGGAAGCCTCTCCCACTTTCTGGCCTCCCTCTCAGTAAAGAAATGCTTTCTAATTTCCAATCCAAACCTGTGCAGTGTGTTAGGTTCAAAATATGCTGAGTTTAAGCTATAACAGAGTAGTGACTTTGAAGTGTTTGCTTAAAGTGGATTTAGGTCAGTCCATAGAGTGTCTCACCAATGTTTTGATCTGTGTTGGAGTACCATAGAGAACATGAACAAAGCACTGACATCTGATTAAAAGAAAACAAAACACCCCAGAACAAACACACCACCTCAAACAAAAGAAACCAAATAGTAAAAGGCAAGTTATCATGTCTTTGCTTTTCTCAGGATTGGTGTAATTCACACATTTCTTTTTTCCTTTATTAGCTAAAATATTGCACTAAGATGACAGATATGATATCTGTTGGTTGGGGATATTATTATTATTATTATTAATGTATCTAATTAGTTACTAAGGAACAAATACATGTGATGTCATGCCAGGTTCATGTGATTTTGAGAGCTAGTCCTTTAAATTCAGAATAGGAAAAAAACATTTTACCTGTTTTTTTCTGGCATGTTCCTATGCTTGCAGAGTAGTGCTCCTTTCGAGTTCAAGTATCAACATTTTTATGATAGGACCCTCAATTTCTAATCAGTAATTAATTAAAAAAGCAACATTATAATTGCACAGAGAATGCTCAAAATGTTTTAATGTTATGGAATTTTTAGAAGAAATATCTCTTTCTCCTGCTGTATATGTTAATTCCTTAGTTGACTCTGTTGGATATTTACTTTGAAGTGTATAAGGACATTTTAAGTGTGAAATTTAACTATTTCTCTGCTTTATACTTCAACAAAGTTGAAATTAAGAATTTCAAGTGTTAGGAAGCTAAGATTCTCTTTCTCTGCATAAAAAGGTATGGATTGACCAGTATCAGTCTCTTGTGGAGTGCTTAAAAAATTGGTGCAAGTTTGAGAGGGAAGAGAGAATGGGGTGTAAGAACTGTGGAAATGTCAATCTGAAGAAGAAGCAGGAGCCCCATGAAAGTAACTCATCTTTGGAAATAGTTCATCATTGGTGCAATTTATCCAAAAGATTGTGATTATCAATCTTAAAAAAAAAAAAAAAAGAGAGAGAGAGATTTTTTAATTTACAGTCTTTTGATACCTGATACTTTTCTTCTCTTGGGAAGATTATTGTAAGAGAATTATTTTACCCAAATCACCAGTAAAATTTGTAATCTATTGTGCAAATGTGACTTTCTTTTGAGTCTATAAGCTTTTGTCCATGCTGGAATTTATAGTCAGCTGTCCCTGAAAATATATCATCGATGAGGGCTGCTGTGTTTTTGATGTGGCCCACTGTTTTTTCCACTGATGCATGTGTGGCTTTTTTTTGGATACTGAGCTAAGCTCAGTGTCATTACCAGCACCCAGTTTTCTGTCACTGTTGTGTAGTAGTGCAGCTCTGGAGTTGTCTCCCAGCTGACCTCGGTGAGAGTTGTGTGCTGTGTAGGTGGAGCAGATTTGGTGGTGTCAGAAGAGGCATAGGAAAGGATCACGATAATCTGTGATTGTTTGGGTTTGGGGTTTTTGTGGAAGAAAATAGAAATATAAACAGTCTGAAAAACTTTGCCTCAGTAACTTAGAGCCTGATAGCTGAATTATTAAGTCAATTTTAATTTTCTAGTTATTTTGATTCTCTTAACATCTCCCAAAGTCTTACTCCTACAGTTAGAGCTGCATCTATTAAATCAAAGCCAAAGCAAATCAGTGTACAGAATAACAAATGCAGATATATTTGGAAAGCAAGTCTCAACCCAAACTTAGTAGGAGGTAGCAGGCTGCTGACATTAAGAATATGCAGTGTAAATATGAATGTATGATAGCAACACAAAGTTATGTGGTACTAAGAATTCACAATTTCATTGCCTATACGCCTCATTAGGTAGGTAATGAATTTCACACATTTCAGGACTTAAACTACCCAACCTACCATTATGTTTTTGCATCAGTAAGTCTATGAGAGCATTAGTATATGAAAGCTGATGTACTTTAATAATGCTAATAGCATTCTTGATTATGTTCAGAGAAAGTAGAATACAATATCTCTAATTTAATATCCCATTTTTAAATACAGGCACAGACAAGACATTTCTTCTGAAAAAAAAAGACTTTCTTAAATATTTCATAGGCAGGTTGACAATTAAAAAAGCTATCATCTATGAACAGAAATTAGATATATAATCATAAATTATTTTCCTTTTAATATCTTGAGTAACCAAAATCCTAGAAAAAAAGCAAACAAACAGACATTTGGGCAAAGATAAATACTAAAATACCTAGTTGCATCTAATTAAACCTTACAATTAGAAAAAATACAGAAATTAATGCCTTTTTTCCTATTATGTTCTTTGAAAACTTTTCTATACATTTTAAACAGAAACAATTGGATTGCCTACATATTCACTCATCTAGTTAATCAGATTAGCCTTAATCCTGTGGCTTCAGTTTGAGTACTTCCCATCAGTCTAAATATAATTTCTAAATCTAATGTAAATCTTCATAATTATATTATGAATATTTAGGAAAGTATCTAAATTCAATAATGCAGTACATATTTTCTACATGTAGCAAGGGGAATAGAATAAATCAAACATTTTGAAAGGTGGTTAAATCATTTCAGCAAGAAAACCCTCTGGTTTTTTTTCAGTTGGTACAGTGTTACAGTGAAGTTATATTTTTATATCATCCAAATGTGAGAGTTTCTGTAGAAAAAGATAATTTATCTAACTTCTAAGGGCATGTCCATATGCATTCTGCTTCCAGGGTCATGGAAGAATTGCTGCTGACTGTATTCTGCCAGAGTAGTGGGATTTTAGTTTTGTCAATCCATTTCTCCATGATTGTCCTGTTCTTAAGGCTCTGGTGACAATAGAGAGGTATCAAAAGATTAGTGTCTAATCTGTTCATCCCCCTTGTGAATAGTTTGTGTATATGCAGATACATAATGTTTGTTTCTGTAGGTTTCTAGCAAAACTACACTTAAATTTGTTACCTATTTCATACTAAATCGTAAAGAATCCTACATCTCTTTAGTGTTTCCTTCTCACATCAGAATTTTACAGATTGTACAACATTTCTAAATGCAAAGCTAATGATCTTCCACATTGTGCATTCCATGACCTGTTCCTTTTCTCATTTAGCGAAAAAATTATCATGGAAACTTCATTTGAGAGGTGATAAATGACAAATACATCAATACTTCTATAAAAAGTTGAGAAACTGGTGAATGCTTTCTGAGGGACCTGTTTTCCAAATAATAAACGCTTGCATGCCCTTCTCAGTGCTCAGTCAAGGAAGTTACTTTTTGCTTGGTGTAAGAAACTCATTTCTTTAGATGTGGGACCAGCTTAGTCTGGTCTCTAACTCCCACTCGCTACAGCAAGGTATAAAGCATGCTTAATAGTGTTGAAGAATTACTCACTCGGTGCTTAGCAGAAACCACTAGACAGTTTTCAGTTCAGTGTGTTTGATCTGACACTTCCAAAGGAACAGAGTGACCTTCATTAGCTTGAACATATGGAATGATTTTTAGATAAAAGAAAATAAGCTCTGCCCTAGTGAAACTAAAAATTAAATCAGACTTTCAGTAGTTGGAAATAATTACCCCCCAAAAGTATCAAACTACAAAATGAGATTATGACTCTGTGTGTTTAAAGAAAACCCAAACACATCTAAATCTGTTGAAATCTCTTATTGCCTGTCCTTCTTAGACTCTGAGAGGGCAGGGAAAGTAACATTCTTCCCCTCTGGATTTTCAGGCCTTGGTGTGTCTTTCAGGTGCATTTTCATTTCTCTTCATGACCCCCAAAAGACAACTGAAGGCTCCAAGTGCTTCTTCTTCCTGGTTGCCTTTGCAATACCTATTATTTGTTCATAGAAACTATAATATTGCACAATAGTATAGATGACCGCAGTTCCTTTCTCCTTCACAGGTATTATTTATTCACTTGTTTAAATGCAGCTTAGTTTCAGTATATACTTTCTGTTTTGCCTAATTTTCCGTAAGAGTAGTCTTTCAAACAAATTATGCGTTATGATGCGTATATGATAAGGAATAGTACTTGTACAAGCACCTTAATATATTAATTGTGTATAAAAGCCACATCTGACATCTTACTGGCATAAATGGCAGACTTCACATTAGGGCGGATATTCTACACTGCCACCCCACTATTAATTTGGGACTTATTGGCTAAATCCTCTCTTCACTTTATTGACCACTGATGCGTAAAATGTCTTAGATGACACATTATTGGTGTTTTTCTATATCTACATTAAAGTTTAGCCATGAGTTTCTAAGGTCATTGTTTAAGAAGTATGACTTTTATAAGCCATTGGAAGAAGTTAAGAGAAATGCTTCTTTACAAGGGAAGATGAAGGACAGCTGAAGCATAAATCACGACCCGAGCGGGCTGGCTCCAGCTGTTCTCTGCTGTGTCCTCTGTCCTGTCCACATCCATAATGATACAGGCAGCAACTTAGGGGATAACTGTTCCTGCAACTCCTTAAGTACTTCAGCAATTAAAAAAGAAATGTTTTAAACTTATCCTCAGTTGACTCTGCATCTACCATCCAAAAGTTCTCCCTAGGCCAGTTTCTCACAGATTCACAGATTGTTCATAAGAACAGAGACAGAATATTTTTGTCAAGGGATGTTGTATGATAGTGTTTATCAAAGTGATTCCTCTTTGAAAAATAAGACTCAAGTCAGACACCTCCCGTTCTCGAAGACAGCAGAAGAGAAAGTAAAGCACTTGCAGAAAGAAATAATTGACAAATGGGGAACTTTAAATAAATCCTTTTTTAGTTAAAAAAAGGTAGTTTAGCTTATTTCCTTAGAACAAAATAATAATACAAAGAAAGTTAACTATAAGATAATACGAAGTTTAAGTGATATTTTAGCTGTGATTCCTCTTATGTTGTTTACAGAGAACTGAGCCAAAACTGAAAAGCATCAGAAAGTCTTACATGTAGTGTATGGTTGCTGTTCTTTCAGAATGGTCTTGTAACCCCATATAAACATTTTTTTTCCTCACGATTTGTTTATCCCTATTATGTGGGAGATTATCCTGATTAGTGGAAGCAAGAGAAAAGTGTAAAAAAGGTGCAGTAACCTAGAATATTTCTATTTAGATCCATATTTTCTAGTTTCTCCATCATGCCTCTCATAAAACCTGCTCACTTAAAACTCTGAGGACTGGAAAAAACTGGAGTGTTGCACAGCTGCAAAAGTTTAACTAAACTAAATTTAAACTGGATAAATGTATAGATTAGTAAAAAGCAAGTGAAGTAAAATGTAATACATAACAAATAACTATCCAGAACATTCAAAAGGAAGTGTAATATTGGGCTGCAAGTCAAACAAAAATTATTCCAACCTGAAAATCAGTGCATCAGCAGCTTTGGTAGCATGGATTAATACTGTCTATAACGCTGCCATTCTCCAGTTACATTTTGCAGCAGATCACATTATATTAGTCCCTCTAGTCTTCAAATCTATGAAAATACAGTGAAAAAACTGCTTTTATGGGAAAATGTCAATATACTGACAATAATGCTTTTGAGAAGTCTCCTACAGTGCAAAATTAGTGTAGTTTGTGTAATTTGTTGGACAAGGAAAGTAAAGGGTTTCTATGTCACAAATTCTGTTGCTACTCACTTGTTCACTTTTTTGGAGGGTGTACTAGATTCAATGGACTTAGCAAACTGGCATGGAATGACTACTTTTTTCATCTTTGCATAAGCTAAATACATAAAATGTATGTTCTAATAACATAAACATTATTTCTTCTGTGACTGATAGCTTCTTCTCAGACTCCTCTTCTGTTGTGATTATATTGTAAACTGGAGAGAGTAAATTCTTTTAATGAAGTTATATTTGTCAATAAGATAAGGTGATAAAATGGCATGAACATCTACCAGAGAAAAAGAAATTAATTTTTGTTTCTTTCCCTATAGTGAGTAATGCATGAAAAAACCCATAAAAAAATTTGTTAATAAACAAATCTGAATCTTAAGGATGCAGTCTCCTTCACTTTCCTTCACCAAGCATGTTTTTTCCTCAATATATGGAATTAATGATAACCAGATTGGAGAATACCAGTCTTGTGTCTGATTACTTTAGATGCTGCTGTCTGCTTTGTTGTTGCTTATAGTAACTTCAGTTCAGCAGAATTTCTTTTGTCTATTTTAGTATATAATCACTATTGATCAGCAAGGAAGTAGTAAAGACAGAAAAAAAAGAAATTGAATAACAACCTTGAAATTACATACTGGCAGGATCTCACCATGTCCTAAGTTACTCATCTGGGAGAGTTCAATGTTGAATTGGGAGTGGTTGGAGCCATGCTGGGACACTTTCCAGTAAGCAAGCACAGAACTTGTGTAGGTGAAGTACAGTGAGGACTTGTGCTGGAGCACTGTGATGGGGAAATGGATGAGGATTGGGTTTCACTTCAGGAAATAACCTGTTGTATATACTTTGATTTTCTGACACTCAGTTTAGCTTTGTCAAATATTTTTGTGGTTTTATATTCACATAAAACTAGTTAATGGCCACATGGATTAAAAAACTATTTCTTCTCATTAAGGCTGCAAAAAAAATTCTGTCCTGATTTTTCCAGATTGCCCCTTTACAGTCAGTAAAAATCTTCTTGTGATAATTTGTAATACTGATTCTTACAATAAAGATATTGTGCTGTTGTCAGATTTAGGGCAAGGAAGGAGAGGAAGAAAATTGGATACAACAAATATGCCACACTAAAAAATAAGACACTGGGCTTTGAAATGTAGAAGGCATGGGACTTAGCTGTAATATACGATGTAAACTGACGTGCTTCAGAAACTACTGAACTATGAGGAAAAAAAGACTTTTGTCATTGTTATTAATTATTTTAAATTCCTGTGCTTCAGTGATACTAGTAGTATAGATGGAGCCATGTTTATTGTGTCTGTCTGGCTGTTTCCAATGTGTAGCTGTCAGAGTATGTAGTGCAATGATATGTAAAACATAAAGATTAGAGTCTCACTTCAGTAATATTCTATTATAATGGACAAAGCAGTAAGGTCAGTTACATTCCTTTTTTTCTGGCAAAATTTACTTTTTTAGTCATACTAGATGTTCTTACTTAACTTTCAGGATATTTTGTCATCCTTGTAAAATAGCTTTTGGTCCACTTTTGGGTTGGTTTTTTTTGGGTTTTTTTTGGTTTTTTTTTTTTTTTGGTTTTTTTTTTTTTTTGGTTTTTTTTTTTTTTTAATTTATTGAATATTATTTATCGAGGGCCTTATATTCAAGGTAGGAAATAGTGATAACATTTTGTCTTTATTTCTCCAAAATTGGGCAAATCGTTTTTCTGGAATAATTACTTCACATGCAATTGATCCTTCTATTTTGAGGGGTTTAGAACTTCTCTTATTTCTAAGGCTGTCTTCCTCCTTCCAGGTAAGGGTGATAAAACTTTGAAAGAAATTGATTTTCCCTGTGCTGGATCCATTAACCCCAGCCAGCAGCCAAGCCTCACACAGCCACTCACTCACTCTCCCACCAGCAGGATCAGGGAGAGAATCAGAAGGGTCAAAGCTGGAAAACTTTGAGATAAAGATAGTTTAATAGGGAAAGCAAAAGCCACGCACATAAGCAAAGGAAAACAAGGAATTCATTTACTACTTCCCATTGCTGGGCAGGTGTTCAGCCACCCCAGAAGAGGAGGGCCCTAATATACATAACGGCGACTTGGGAAGACAAATTCCAGAACTCCAAACATCCTCCCGTTGTTCCTTCTTCCGCCCAGTTTATATACTGAACCATGATGTCACATGATCCAGAATGTCACTGTGGTCACTTGGGTCACCTGTCCCAGCTGGGTCTCCTCCCCACCTCCCAGGCACACCAGTCTCCTCACCAAAGTGGAGGTGGGAAAAGCAGGGAAGTCCTGCTTCTGTGGAAGCCCTGCCCAGCAATAACAGAAACATCTTGTATTATCAACCCAGTGCTCAGCACAAATCCAAAACACAGCCCCATATCAGCCACTGGGAAGAAATGTAACTATCACAGCTAAACACAGCACAGACCTGTATGTACATGGTGACCCTAAGGATTTTACAAAGTCTTGACAGCAGAAATAGCCCTTCTAAAGGCTATGGTCAGAGTGCTGGCCTGAAAGAAATTTGGACTAAGATTCCTCACTGCTGTCTTATAAAACACTCTTAACTATATTGATAAACTTATTCCCAGTAGTACTGAGTTAGAAAAAGCCTTTTATATGTTCCAGTGCCCTTGCACAAACCCTCTACAATGTTCACAGTTTAGAAATTGTCTACTACTGTCCAACATGATTTAATAACAATTCTCTGACCCTTCTCATCTGCAGTCACTAACTCACTAGCTGCAGGTGAATGCGTTCATGGGTTCCTGGGGTCAGTTCTAACACAATATACACTCAATTTACAATTTCTGAACTTTTTTCTTTGGCATAAATCTCTAAGTGGCATTCACCTTCCCTTCTGTGGGAAACATCCTTCTAAAGAGTGAACATGAACAAAGACATCCTTAAGAGACATTGATTTAGACTGTGGTTTTCAGTTTGGAAGTGAACCTCATATTTTAAGCTTTAGAGCCTTGGGCTTTTTGTTATTCAAAAATCAATCAAATGGGAGCATAATTTAAAGATCATAAATGTATAGTAATGAAGGGATTTTTATGTTACATTAAATTATATTGAGGCTTCTCTAATAAATTATTTATACATATTTTATCTTAAATAATACTTCACTCTTTGGTATATTCTACCTTAGAAAAACCAGATTAATTATGTAGATATCATGGTGTGTTTAACCACAGGTGAAGTACTTTGGTAATTGGGTTTGGTCACTCACTAGTGCAAGAAAACCATATTTATTTTTCTGGAGTGTTGTTTTCTTTATATGACCTACCAACTTCCTGAACTCTTCAATTCCAGTCTGTAATAAAGCAAAAGTAAATATATATATTATTTTAATGAGGGAGCTAAGCCAAGTATTTTCACAAGGGAATGGAAAATGTTTTTCATAGATTTGGAGCTTCTGCATTCATAGTCACTTGTGTAAATGGGCTCCTGAGATATCCTGAATGCAGCCTCATAATCCTTATGCAGCCTCATTGTCCTCTGGGGTGGGACAACTGGTCATCGTGGAATCCCAGGACTGTGCTATCTGATGAAAAACTCAGTCTTGCTGAAAAAAGCACAGTCCCTAGAGGAGGACTGCTAAATATCTTACTTACATACAAACCTCATGAGACATTATGGAACCAATGCATCTATAAATATTTTTATTTTGGGTGATAAGAAATATCAGCGTTTCTTATTAAAAACAGCTCTTATGAAAAATTAATATAACTGTAGATCCAGCTTTCTTTTGAAGCAGTTCTGCAATAGGGGTTTCATTCATTTCTTAATCCTCTCACCCCCGCCAAAAAAAAACCCACAGAAAAAACATCCCCAAACTACCCACACAACAGAGAAACTTAAAATAAAACAAAAATAGGTGGGATTTTTGTAGTTCGTGTTTTCTTTTTCATGGACTGCTGACGTAGAGAAGCTGCTGTACTTCTGTCTGCAATGTATCAAAATGTCCAGTTTGCCAGGAATGCAAAGATGTGGATGTCTCAGACTCGAGCTCAAGTAGTGATTTACAAGGAATAGGTGGCAGCTGTTGCCAGTGACACTGTGGAAGGTGTTTAGGCAGTCTTTGTCCCTAAGTCTCCAGCACAACCCTTGAGCCACATTCTGTAGCCATAGCAGGAAGATTTCGCTCAAGCAACTCACTTCTGTTATTCACTGTTCCTGAAGTCTACAGCCTCTTTGTTGTTTCAAGTGTACACTAAAGCTTACATCAGAAATCCTGGCCCAGAGAGGGCACAGAAATGAATTGTTTTTTGACATAAGTGTACAACTTCCTAGAACGAGAGGTTAGATTTTCTTCAGATTAAATTTAAGTATTTAGGCTTTAGGCTATCCTTGCTGTGCTCTGCCTCTGCTTCATGTTTTCCAGTTCTGTTTCTTCAGTTCTTTTTGCTTTTCCTTTGACTTAAACATGCTGCTATGTGTGCTTACTCAGTTTTTCTCCCTAGGCTTCAGCAGGCGATGCTGAAAGATTTTCTTCTCTCTCTCTAAACCTCAGCTGAGTCCATGGAAAGATCTTTATCCTTTCTTCTGGAAGAAGAAAAACACTGTTAGAAGTCTCTTTTCCCTGCTGAAGCATTTCTCATCTGAGTCTTTAGCCTGCACCATTCTGGAATCAACCTTGCAGCGAGACATGCAGTGTTGGAACTACCAGTCAATGAATATTTCAATTGCTTTCTGATTACTCTAGGAATCTCAGTTCCCTTCCTTAGAAGGCCTGTGAATTTGCAGTGTAGTGAGGAAGTGTTCAAGAAAATATTGAGAATGCATTTTTATGTTGACTAACCACAGGGAATTAAATATATATACATATATAAAAGAAATGCTTATTCCTTCATGCACTGCACAGATTTTATTGTTGGTGGCGTTTGGGAGTTTTGTTTATATTGTGTCAAACTTCAGCTGCTTGGACAACTCCGTCTATTGGTGTTTTTATGCTACTATGGGTGAGCCTGCTGCTGGATGCTAGCCAACACTTATTATCAGTGGTTTTAGTGATTCTTAAGTTTCCACAAATCACATTTCTTTCAAATAGTGGATAAGCTAATTGTTATTTTATATTTAACATGAGCATATGAGAAAGTTGTTTAGCCTTTGCAGATTGCTAAAATTTGCCTTAATGAAATAAGAAAGTACAGCCATTAATTATATCTTGCAATAAATCTTTAACTAATATTACTGTAGTCCCTAAATGACTTGTTCTTCAGAAAATCCTAAACCTTGTGTTGGTTTGTTAAGAATGAAGGATTACTGCAGACTTTTTCTCAAATATGATCCTGTTTCACAAGGGCTTTTGAGGCATGAGCCTGTCATTTCTTGCTGCATATGCACTGAGACACATGCTGTGTGTCATAATGCCATACTGTGTGACCCAGAACAGTCTATCTGTTCTTTTTTGTTGAACTAAACTTTGATGCAATTGCAGTTTAAAAATACAGCAGGTTTCTGATATGGTCAGTTCTAGAAAGATTTTAATATAATTTTTTTTCTCCTTTTAAAGAATACAATTTTTTAAAAAAAGTAAAAGCTTTTAAGTCATTCAGCTTTTGTTTTTCCTTTGTTGTTTCACCAGTTGAAAAGATACAGAGCCAGTGGGATGAAGTGCATGGATACCTCCAAAGCCGGAGACAACAACTTCAGGAGATGTTGAAGGATTCAACACAGTGGCTGGAAGCTAAACGAGAAGCTGAGCAGGTTCTTGAACAAGCAAAAGCTAAGCTTGAGTCATGGAAAGAAATCTCCTACACTGTGGAAGCTTTGAAAAAGCAGAACACAGAACTTAAGGTCACTACTGAGTATTAAAATATTTCCATTTGCGTTAATGAGATCGTTAAAGAAAATGTGCTCTGTTGTCCTCTAACTATGGACAGTGTACACTGCAAAAAATCTTCCATAGCAAATTCAAACAAAATTAGCTTGCAAAGTCTAAAATATGTGTCACATATTCCTTGAATATGAAATTGGTCTTAACTTACCAGATATAACAAATATCTGGCTGATCTTGCTGGAGGAACACCCACCTTTTTAGCACAAGTATTTCACATCTCTTCTTTTCAACAGCAACCTCAGCAGCACTGGTAGTGCAGACTGAGAAATCATGTAGTATTGGTATGGCTGTCTGCACTGCTAATGAAGCTGTATAGGTTTTCTGGAAGTAGTTGAGAAGACAGGGAAAAAACCCCAACTGTAGCAAACTATATGGATATATTTTGGAAACCAAGCGTTTTAGATTTGCCACAAGATAATCTCACCGGATTCAACCTCAGCAGAGTTATTAACTGAAAAAAATAAACCTGAAATGGCTCCTCCTGTGATTTTACCACGTTGCCACATTATGGGTGCTAAAATGTGTTAACGTCCACAGCTGAGCTATACCTCGGGTAGAAAATATTCTCTGTTGCAACAGTTTTTAAGTTTCTTGTTATGGAAACGGTCATACTTTGGTGACATTCTTCATGAATAAATTTTGAGAACAGCTGTTTAAGATTAATAATATCTCATTGTCTAATTTGGGAAAACCAAAATTGAAACCAACCAATCAATCAGCCTTTTAAGGTGAATCCTGCCTCTGTGGGAAAAGAGTTACACAACTATATTTTGTTATATTCTCCTCTCCTGCCCACCAGATTTTTGTATGGGTTTTTTTTTAACTCTTACCACTCAATTTTTAGTTAAAGTTTGTGGACTTAGAGCAGTCTTATTTAAACATCTGAATGGTAATGAACTGCTGTGAAGAGTTATTGGGGTCCTCATCAATGTTTTCCTGCCAGGGAAAGTATATGTATGTACAACTTCATGGTTGGTTCAGTTATCTCCATTATCAGTTACTGCATTTAGAAGTAGATACAAAATGTATTGGGGTTTTTGCTTGCTTTTCTTTCCCTTTTGTTTGCCTGTAGGAAGCATAAAAATGTTCATCAGCCCATTGTTTTAGGGCTGAGCTGAGGTTAAGTTTTCTCATTTAAGATTGTACCAAAAGGGTCATTGTTTGGGAAGGGTAGATTATGGTAAACAAGGGCAGCCGCTCACTAATGTGTTGGAAAGAGTTATGGATCATGTGTAGTACTGTCATTCAGCGTAGAGGATTCCCATTTGTCACTGTCTTCCTGCAGAGATACAGTCCTGGCTTCTGCCCAGTGTTTGTTTAAAAAAAGGAAAATCTTCAACAAAGTCAATGTCTCAGCTCTGCAAAGACTCAATTAACAAAACAGTTCAAGCACTGTCTTATGTCATAGTGTTGAAGTGTCTTATGCCTCAAACACAAATTTCTTAACTAGGAAAATAATTGAAAATATTGCTTTAGAAATGGATTTTTTGTCCACTTTTATTACAAGAATATATGAAGTTGAGATGAGGTCTGTCTAAGAGTGTATGCTTTTTGAAAAAAAAATGGGTTTTTTTGGATCAACGTTATCCACTGAGAGAAATAAGAATATACCATTCTTCTCCTCCATCCTCAGAGTTCTAGAGAAAGAATACTAGTGTTCTTATTCACAGAATGCATCTCTACCTATAAACTGAGTTTGGGAATGAAGACCTGCAGATTCTTTTGCCTCTTTCTTTAAAAGCACTTCGGCTCTCTGTATTGTCAGCCATTCCCACCAGTTTGGATCCAATGAGATGTATTGTGTCAAGTTACAGACATTAACCTATAATTATAATTTCAGTGTCACAGCTAGTCCATCTTAATTTGTGCCCTCATGATGTTATGAACATCAACAAGCTCTACTCTTCCGGGCTTGTTTACTTCCATTTATTGGTTTTGCCTAGCCTTTCTTTCTCAAGTCTAGAAGAAATTTACCTCTGTCTTAGAGAATGAGGAGTAGGAGGGGTGGGAGAATTTATTTTCTTTTTTTTCCTTCTGCTTTTTGTGTTTCTTTTTTTGCCAGCCTTCCTAGAGGAATTATCTTTGTCTGCCAAAAATTCCTATTGTGTCAAATCCCTCATCAAAGTTTCTCAGATGTGACAGCATCAGCTGTTATGTTCATGCTTGAGATAAGGGGTCATGAAGTCTAAGGAAAATGGAAAATTTTTTTTGAGTTAGCAGCTTTATGTTCTTGCTGTACAGTATTATCTAAACTGAAGGACCTAGAAATACATCAAGTTCTCAAAATAAATGCTTTCCAGGCTTCTGTGCCAAACAGATATATTTTTTGTTGTCCCCTGAAGATGTAGAGTAAGTAGGCTGTCTTTTGGCTTGCTATTACACTGATGAAGAGGAAGCTGTCATTTCTATTCATTTGTTTTGAGGGAAAGAGAGAGGTCAGTGCAAGACTTAAATTCTTCAAACTTATTAATTTTGTCAGCTTTGTATCTCAACACGGCTTGGTGTGAGAAAGTAGTCACCAAGTGTTCTTCTGATTTGCTTGTTAAACACTGTAGGTCTGCCTAAAGACAGCTGAATCAATGTGTAAGTTCCCTTCTGCTCGAGGGGAGCTTTTAATCAGTGCTTGTGTTAATGCATTTCTGTTAGGCCATCCTGATACATGACTACATGGTAAACTCAATAATACCAGTCTTTTGATTATTATTTTTTACAATGGCAGCATAAAACAAAAATCTATAACTGGCTTGTATTTGACCAATAATGTTTTTAATAGAATTTGACCATTTTTTTCCCTGACATTTAAAAGAGAAAAGTAAGCAGGTACTATAGCTAATACTTAAAAATACTATTCATTTGAATCAGAAATTAATTCACAGTTAATTTGCTGAGAATTAAAGCATTTTTTTCATTCTATTTTTTTAGTTTGGTATTTGAGAACTAAACTGGTGTTAGGTGTGGGGAACCAGAATATGGCAATGTGGCCAATGAGAGTCTTTACCCATTAAGCCCTGTTTTTTATTGTTTATTAAGTGATGACTGCAGATGGTTAACTCAGCAGGCTGAAGGTTATGGATGTATAAATAGTACACAATCACACCTCAACTCCTTTCATCACCACGTCATCAGAACATAAGCTAGAGTAAAACTAACCTTTCCTCAATAGGATATTGAGCTTCTGTTTAAAAGAGGAGAAAAAAAAAATTAAAAACCCAGCAAAACCCTAAACCAAACAAAATTTCCAGGACTGCCCGTTCACTCCTTGGCTCCTTGCTTTGGTAGGAGCTGGTGAGACATCTCCTCTCCTGTACAAGTTCATCTGGGATTGCTAAAGTGAAGAGAAGGAAGCATGGAGACAATGTTTCATTCCTTTCCTTCTTTGACCACTTATTTCTTCATCTACACAGGAAATTAAATAGCAGCCTGCTTACATCCCCTGCTCTGCTGGGGCTCAAAGGGCCAGGCATCCTTCCACTGGCAGAGCCCCGCGTGTGAACTTTATGTCCTGAATTTTTGGATAAGGCTGAGGCTGCCATGCTTGCCTTTGTTGGTTTCTTGCTGGGTGGTGACTTACTAGGGAGGCTTTTGCTGTTCCCTGTGTGCCAAGATGAAGAACAAAATCAGCATTTTGTGGGTTTTTATTGTTCCAGGCCTGACAGTGTACTGCTTTGATTTTAGTAAAACAATTAACAATTAAGTTCATGTTATTGACTATGTTGCAAGCACTGAATTAGAATTCCTTGATTAAAAAAATAAATTCTTTAAGTAGATAAATAAAACATGCTACACATATACAGAAAAAGGACAGAAAGACAGCCTGATTTTCCAGATTTGTGTTATATACCCAGAAATGGATGATGTTGTACATACATATTGCTATATTTGAACTACTGTGCATCATTGATTTTGTTCCACTGGGCAATCCTGGGATAGAATAAAGTAGAGCTCTGATTTCATTAGTTGTTTTAAATCAAGGGCTCTTAATTGCATAGACTTTATTCTTAATAACATCAACTAGTGTCTTCCAATTAAAAATTAAAAATAAATTTATACCTAAGTAGCATGATAAATGAACAGCCTTAATTCTTTAAGCCTTTTAATAAACTCAGCAAATTCTGGTGATAACACAGACACAACAAAGAGAATGCTTTTAAAAAAAAGTCAAAAAGGAATTAAGGTAATAAAGCATTTTCTTTTAAAGAAAAAGAACAATTGTGGTCTTAAGTAGCTAAAAGATAAATGAGGCCTAAATATAAGAAAGGGAAAAGAGGGTAAAAAAGGATACTGTGAATGTAATTCTGAAGGATACACTGCAGTCATGTAGGAAGACAGTTAATGGGCCTTTGGTGGGACAGACAGGTAACACTTGTGCCACAGCACTTTCTCCTCAGTGTCTGCACACAGAGAGAAGTTGAAGCATGTACTCCTCCAAGCTGTTGAAAAATTACGTATCAATTTCCAGTAAAATAGAAAATACCATTTGTTTCCATCAGCAAAGCTCTCTATATTCATAATTTCTTTCCTGAGTGATGACCTAGTGTTGTAGTGTCAGGAAGTTAATGGATTAATGTTGAAGTTAATGGTGAGAACAACACTTTTGGAAATAACCTTGTAATGGATCTTCCCATTTTTTTATTATAAAACAGGGTTTCAAATATTTTATGAAGTCATTTTTATTCACATGAGTCTGGCCGAAAAGATCTTATTTTCAAAGTAAAGTTTACAGACCATTAATTTACAATGCAGGCAAAATGTTATGGTAAATTTTCTATATGAAGCAATGAACAGTCAGTCTGCTGTGATTCTTTGGCTGAGGAAAAATATTACCTGCATGCCTGTGTAATTTTAAACAAAGAGAAAGGTAGAGTAAAACAAAGATGGGTAGACCTAAATGTAGAATAAATACTTGCTATATAAGGTCTACAAAAATGAAATTATAATTACTATAGAATTTTTTTTAATTTTGTATTTTGTATACACATATATATTATATTTATGTAAATACTAAAATTTATATATTTATTGTATATCATTCTGGCAGGAAATGAGCTCAATTGGCATACTGTTTCCAAAACAACCATCTGCCTGTACCATCCTTAAAGAAATAGTAGTGGTTTTCCACAAAATTATCAACTCTCCCGTCTATGTCTCCTTACTTAGCAAAGGGAAATTACTGTAAAAAATTGTCTAGACAGCTTCATCTTGGGTGAGCTTAACCATAACATGTTCAGATGATTTTTGGGTTAGGGGTTCATAGGCTCCTCCTAATGTTTGATGGGCAGAAACAGGATCCCTTGTACAGAACAGATAAACGAGGTGCTGCCTTGGTACCTGAGGCTGTCTGGTGTTCAGTGACTGAGTGATCTGCCCTCTCGTGAAGGAATAGCACGGGAAATGGAGGAAATACCTGTTTTCAGTTTTAAATTATGGAGAGAACCTAGAGATGTTGAAGTAGCCTTTTAACAGGTAAGAGTTTGAGGGAAAAATCAAAACCCCCCAAAAATTCCATTTAGACTGTTCAAAGATTTTAGTCCCAGTCTTAATCAAAATCACTTTACAGACCTTCTGAGAGTAAAACATAAACACATAAATGATTAAAAATTTATTTATTTTTTCTTAGTATTTAGACTCTTTCACTAGGGATTACATGTAAGTTCAGCTCTGTGTGGAGAATTCCTTATATGAGTCAAAACAAGATTTCAAAAGGAATACTGCTTTGGGAGAATGAAGGGAAAAAAGCTATTTTTTTTCTTCACAGGCATTTCCCGATTTATGTATTAAAGCACAACAATAAAGACAGTCAGGTCTTGCTGTTTGTTTTTTTTTTCAATAGTTTCAAATGTTTACATGCAACTTACTATTTCCATTTGCAAATTCAAACTGTTTTTCAGCTTGTATTGTCCATTTTATTGGCTAGTTGGAGTCTGTCTCGTACAAAAGTACAAGTAGGCAATCGATTATCTTTTCTCTTTCATTTTGTTGTTACACATTATGGATTAAATATTCAGCTTCAGTGCATTTATATGGAAATTTGCTCTGAGAGAAAGACTAACAGGAAAGATGCCTGGGAGCTGGCTGCTGGCTGAGGGAGTGCTCTGGATTTCCTGGCTTGCTTCTGCAGTGAGGCAGCTGGCCTAGGTGGAGAGGAGAGAAGAAAAAAAGGAGGGGAGAAAGTGGAGAGGAAATGGGGAAACAAAGAATGATCAAGATTTAAAAAGCTTTTTAGTATTAAGTATAAATTAGTATTATAAAGATATGGATAGGTTTACCAGTAATATTTTGCTGTATTGCAGATTTAGTGCTCTTCCAGTAGATGGCACTAATTACATAAACAATTTGCTAAAATGAGCTAAATTTTTAAAAAACAACCTGAAAACACAGGCATTAATTGTCCAAATTAGTATTATTTCACAGTATAAAAAAGAAAATTAGTCAGAATATATGATTTCACTATATTTTCTATCCCAGTATAATTCAGTGTCACAAATAATCGTAGTTTCCATAATGCATGATATTGCATCCATCTATTTGTGTCTCAGAAAAGAATAATCAACATTCTAATCAGCGTTTATCAGTTTGAGCTGTCATGTCTTTTCCAATACTTAGAAGTTGGTTTCTTGGTCCTCTCAGAGTTTAGAAGTAGTCCTGTGGTCTTATGACTGAAAGAATTTAAAACATTTAGAAAGACTGATTTTCATTTCCAGTAAATGTGAGGAAGGATTTTTTTTTTTCCTTCTTTTCATATAGATGGTATAAATTATTCAGCTCCTTCTCTAATAATCATACAATGTATGTGATCATTTTATGTTGCTCTGAAGATTATTCTTTCTTTCTCTTTTTACTTCAGCAATTTTCAAAAGAAATACGACAATGGCAAATAAATGTAGATGTGGCAAATGACATGGCACTTAAGCTGCTCCGTGATTATTCAGCAGATGACACCAGAAATGTACAACTGATGACAGATAGCATTAATGCATCGTGGGCTGCCATTAATAAAAGGTAGGATAGAAACTCTGCTATTAGATTTGTTGTTAAACTCCATTAACATTAGTTGTCCAGCTTTGGCTGGAGATCATAGAAGACGTAACTTTTGCAAATGATGTGACTGTTGTGAGAAATGATCACGACTCTTCTGCGGAAATTTTGGGAAATATGTCTTTGGAATAACATTTAATTCTCGCAAATAAAGTTTAGCTTCCTGCCAATTTTCCTCTGCTATAAACAGTTGCCAACTAACTTAAGCTGATAGGTTATATTTCAAGTATTTAAAATTGTTTCAGATATCTGTACTATCTCCACATCACAATCACAATAGTGATTCTGACTCATAAACCAAATCTGAAAATGACAGGCATATCCTATTGAAGCAGGTTCAAAGTAGAAATGTTATCCTGTATCTTTAAGAAAATCTCTAGTCAAGAAAGTTTTTATTAAATCCTTGACCACATTCTTGATTACATTTCACAGGCTTTCTGTGCTTGGTTTAGATACCAATTCCTTATTACAAGCAGGTTTTTTTTGCAGCTTGCCAACAAATTGTGATTCATCCAATATGCAATCTATAAGATTAGAACATATTGCAGTAAAAATTACTTTCTTTGTAGTAGTAAAAGAGTTATAAATCATTGCACATAAGATTGGATGTGTAAAAATTATATGAAAGTTGTTTTCATCAGTATCTTGCATTAAGCTTTATAGTTTATAACTCAAACTAGAAATGAATTAGATCTTAACATGTTTTTAATTAAAGTCTATAAACAAAGCTGGAATAGTCAGTTTAGCTAAATATGCGGTAAATTCAGTAGATCTTCTTGCATAATTGCAGTTACTTCAATTGCTGATGACTACAGAAGTTTAATGCCGCTTTTTTTTTTAATTTGATGTTCATATGAATGAGTCACTTTAGCAGCATGTTTTCTAAAGCAAACTTACAACCAACTTAAGACCCTGTTCAAGTGAGACAAGTACCAAATGAGACAAGGGATACTATTGGTGTCCACTAAAAGAAAGTCAATTTGAAAGTAATTTGAAAGTAATTTGAAAGCCTTTTATTTTTAACTAAACGGAGATTTTATTATAAACCTTCCACTAATACATGCTTGCATTTCTCCTGCCATAGTAGTAGCCATCTTAGCTTTATTAGAAGTATTTTTAAGAAAAGATGTTTTGCTCACTGTGGCCTGGGAAGCAGTTTGGGGGGACCAGCTATTGCTGGATGAGAAAGGCTGGGAGTCTAATGCTCAAAATCTTTCTCCATGAGTAGATAAAATCAGCAGCTCAGAAGGATTAGATGTGAGAACCAAAGGAAAGTGCTTTTGAGTGTATTTAGAACTACAGCCCCTGCTTGGTGAGAAGCCCAGGATATGTGTGTAGCTGCTGTGGGTGCTCTGTATTAATTGTAGCTAAGGGTGCTAAACCTGTTAATGCCTCAGGCACAAGCCCAGGTGTGTTTAATGTCGCCAAAAGGTGGGAATTGCCATTCTTGTATTGCCCCTGCCAAGCATTAGGCTGAGAGAGATTATTAATTCTTCAACATTCCTTGAAATCTTCCATAAAATTCAGACGTGTTAGATGAATTACTGTAGTAAATATTTTATGTCTAAGAAGAGAGCTGCTTAGGTGACTGAGTTGACATTTCCCTTTAAGAAGTACAGAAAGATAGGAATAAGTATGAACTGTGAAACGAGTATCCTAGTTTTGATTGTATGATGTTGTTATATTTCTAATATATTTTTGATTTAGTGTTTTGTATACAACTTTTGTAAGTTCATGATTTGGGAACTTGAAAAAGAAGCATGCTGCAAACAGTAGTTGATAAGCTTCTCTAAGGGCTGAATCACATTTTTGTCACTGTTTTGTGAGACATTGACAAATATGGACATACTAAGGCATCAAGTCAGTATAAGACTTTTAATTGGAAGATTTTCTGCACATGTAGATTTTTTTAGGTTTCTTTGAAGCACTAGTCAGGCATTTTGCTCATGCAGCAGCTCCTGAAAGAGGTATTGGAAAAGTGTCCTAAATTTCTGGAGGGGTTTAAAAGCCATGTAGATGTGAGACTTAGGGACATGGTTTAGAGCTGGGTTTAGTGGCACTGGGTTAAAGGTTTGACTCAGTGATCTCAGACGTCTTTTCCAACCTACATGATTCTGTAATCCTTTTGTTGAACAGCTCTAAGGAAAGACAAAATGAAGTCCAGGGGCCTTTGCATGACGTAAATGCCAATTTGTTCTGGTTTTGGGGGAGGGTTTCACTTTGGATTTTTTGTCCTCCTCTGCTTCAACTCTTCAGCTTTCATATTATTGCATAGAGAAATAAAAAAAAAGGGAGGGGGGGGAGGAGGTGTTATGATTTTGCAGCTCTTTTGAACTGTAAAAGAATATTTTCTGTAGAAAGGAGAAATGTGAATTATTTTGTCACAGTCTTCCAGAAAAGCTAGTTTTCCACTCAGATTTGTATGCAATGATTTCAGATATATCTGTGTGTGCTATTTTCATCTAGACAATGAACAGTGCTCTGATGACTTGATCATTTCAGTGATGTAGAAATAGATTCCAAATTATGTTCTTGACCATTTCTCCAGTATTTTACAAGCAGTTTTATCAATTTTTATGCATGTCTTAAGTGCCAAGAGGAAATGTTCAGCTAAAGATTTTAATTTCTTTTCTCTGTATTGCTAAGTTAAATGGCCTAATTATTTTGTGAATATTTTCTTTTAAAAATTAAAACTAAGAGTTGCTTACATTGTTTTGAACTGGTTTTCCTTTAACCTGTCATTAATATCAGAATTGTGTGTAAGTGTAAAAAAAATGTGAAAACTGCTTTTCCATGAACCAGTTTACTAAAACAACAGGCTGGCAAGCAGTAGTAAAATTCCACTTTGCCTGTTGGTAATAGTTGCCAAAGCAAGTTCTTCAGTCATTAAGGCAACATCTGCTAGCTTGTGTTTTGTTTTGCTTAAGTAGATTTGCAGCTGATTGCTGTGTGTTTACCCCTTGCCTTACTGTTGTGTTTTATAACACTGAACTATAACCAGGACCTCTCTTAAGTCCTTTAAGAGACAAGCTGGTGAATGCTTGATGGTTGCTTCACTTTTTTTTCACTTGACACTTTTTAATTTTTGCTTTTGTTGTTGATACTGCAAAGGTACACTAAAAAGTACATGAGCTGATCACTTGGGCAAAAGCCAGAGTGACTTGTAAACAGGCCTCTTCTTCTTTAGAAGCATTGGCTTTCCAAGAAATAGCCATATTATTTAAGCTGAAGCAATTAAAGAGAAAGTGATCTCTATTGCTTGCATTAACAAAAATAAATCTAACAGACGAACTGAAGTCTTCTCAAGAGAGAAAAGAGGGCAATGATAGAAGCAACCATTAGAAATGTGCTAAATTATAAAATGCTTTTTATGATACTATTATGTTACCTCATTTTTTGGGCACACACATTTTATGTGAATTACCATATAAAAACATCAACAGTTGCTTGTAGTTTCCTTTCCTGTGAATCCACCAAATGTGTTAACTATCATTAGCTTAAATATTAAGCTAAAAACAGACTTAGATCTTTCTTAATGGAGTGTCTGTTATGAAAATAATTGCATCACATACTCTGAGAATTGTTTACCAAACCACCATTGTGTAATAGACATCTTCAAATATTCTCATCACCCATCAGTTCCTGTGGTCAAGCTCAGTGGAGCTCAGGCCACACAGTAGATGTTGGGAGCTTTCACTGCTCAAGACGTTTTTTTGGCTCCTGAGACAATGTAGAGGACACACAACAACCTAAACATAAAAAGTAACTTTCTTCTCCCCACTACAAATTATGAACAGTGGAGAATCAGTGTAGGGAGAGGCAAGGAGATGTGTCTCTAAACCTGTTTGAAAGACCTGAGGTACCAACTCCCATATTCAACTAAGAATGGTGTTATTTCTCTAATGCAGCCAGTTGTTTAAACACCTTGATTTCACGTGTCAGCTGGACAGTAGGAGATGCAGATGGCCAAACAAACTAAGGACATGAACAGTACAAAAGTATGATGCATATTTCCTTCATATGTAAATGCATAATAAAACAGTAATTCCAAGTGTGAAAAGGGTCATAATCTAGATTTGGGTTTCCAGCAGCAAACTATTCCTAATCTGTTGTTGCTTGTTATAAAAATACAACTATTAGAATGTAATACATGAATTTTGTAAGCATAATTTTGTTACCTGTACAGAAAGAGCTCAATCATTCTGGTGGAGACAGGTTTTCTTAATATACTGTACCTGTCCTACCACTACTTTACTTTATGTTACTTGTGGAAATAATCACATTTGCTTTACAGTTGTATTGAATTCTGGGTGGGAAAAGCTGCATTTACACAGCAGCAGCAGCCAGAAGTGTGAATTGTGTTGAGGTATGCTGAAGATTCCTAGCTGATTTCAGTACCTAGACAGTGCCTAGGAGCCACCTCTGAAAAGCTTATTTGCTCATTTTGGCTCGAACTGATCAAGTCAAGCAGCAAAGTATTCACAGTCTCCAAGCGAACTCATCCTTTCCCTCTCCATTCTCCTGCTGTTTTGAAGCTTGGTTCACATTCCTAAAACCTGTATAGAAGCATGAGTATGAGCAGCTCCAAAAATTCTCTGTGCAGGCACACTTTGTGGCCATGGGAATCTTGTTTACATGAGAAGTCTGTTTACACATCTGTGCCTGCAGTTGTTGTCCTGGCTATAGAGCTGCATTCGTGGGGGTGTGAGCAAGAAATCCTTGAAAATGTGACTTTGGATGAAGATGAAAAATGTCGTTTTCTGATGTAAATTTATTTTTTCCCAAAAAAAATACAATGATAATTTTCATTTTTTTATCATCATGCTGTGGTGATTTATTGATTGGTTTTCAATATAATTTTGCCAGGCTCAGGAAAGTAGACACAAAGAGAGACTGCTTCTTTACAACCAACATGTCACGCTGAAGCTTGTTATTTACACTAGTTTAGCAATGGATTCTAACTTAAAATTGCAAAGTCAGGTGGAAAATATTGTAATTATAGGGCAATTCTTTTGTTTTGTGAGAGATGTTGATAATACATTTGTCTTTGTTGCCTGCATATTTAAAAAAGAAATTTTCAGTTCAGGTGTTTGTCAGATGCTGCTTTTGTAGAACTTCTCTTGGTTTTAAATCCATAGGAGCTTAAGTACTTTTACTTCATCAGTAAAACTAGTCACACTAAATGAAAGTGAATCTCTTTGATCTGAGATATCACAGTCAAGGTTATGTCAAGGACCAAATAATTTTGTATGTCAACGTGTTTATTTGAAGAACTAATGTACTTCTATTGACTATAATTTTGAATAGGAGGGACAAAGTCTTCAAAAAAGCATTTAATCTGGAGATCTTCTGAAAAGTCTGAATTTTATATGGCGTCCTCATGTCTTTCTTATTAGAGAAGTGGACATAAGAAGCTTTCATTTTCATCAAGCTAATATGTCACTAAAGCACTCTGCACTTCTCAGAAGTTCTCTCCAGCACTTAGCAAACTCTAAAGAAAAACTCTATATTTGCGTTTATGATGCAAAAATATTATGCCTTTTGTGTTTAGAATATGGATGTCTTTAAAGATACCTAAGAGTTGTTTTCAGACAAAAGATTAAAGTATTTTTTGCTTTCTCTGTTCCATTCTGTTACCTTTATTTTAAATCCTTAGAAAAGGACTATAAGAAGGGTCGGAATGGGACGGTTTGGATGCTTTTGAGTTTAATTTATGTTTATTGGTTTTTGTTTCACTTTATCATTTCTTAATATATCCATTTTTAAAAGCACACCTAAAAAAACATTTGATGCAGAGGGATTATTTTATGATGGTAAATAAAAGAGAGGTAATGTATTTGAAAGACATTCTACCAACTGCCTGCAATCTCAAACAAATATTTAGGTACAAAATATAACATCAGTCTTACCAGCAATGACATCAGTTAACAATGCTTTGCTATTTTTTCTTCCTAATATCCCTCAGAATGATGACATTTCATCACATGTAAGAAAAAAAATTGTAAAAAGAAGGAAATGAAGCTGCCAGATGAAGCTCATATAATCAGGAGATCTAGAAAGTCATCTTAGCTTCTTATATTCTAGTTAAACTTAGTTCTCCACTCAGCTGACAGTACGTTTTTGTGCAGTGCTGATATCAGTATGTGGATCTAAGATGAGAATTCAGTTGATGGTAGTGAATGGTTTTGTTTTATTTTTTGAGAAGTAGTCTTAGATAAGCTTTCAAAATGCTGGTAGGATGCACTGAAAAAGCAGTGTTACCCAGAATACTGTGTGATTCATCATTTCCACCTTTGTGAACATATTCCTGTGATTTTTGAGAAACTCTTTTACAATTATAAAAAAGAAAGAGTTCTTGAGTTATTTCAGGAGAGGGTCGCATCAGTAATACAATATTTGACAAAAGGCTCTATGGATCTTTGTGACTTCAGGAACATGTTTCTTAAAATTTTTAACATGAGTCTAAAGAAACTAAATTTTCCCACCACTTGAGTATATATATATTCTAGTACATTTATCTCTTCCAGAAAGGCTGGAAGATCATCTCTAAGTCTGCTAAGTTGTCCCACAGACAAACAGAAATGACCTCACAGAGAGAAGTGTTGCTGTTTTTAAATTAAATTGCTTTTTTTTGTCTGTTCCACAAAGGATTTGCTCAGATTCATGACACCATGAATTCAGCTCATTGAGAGTTTAGTTGTTTTGGGTTTTAAATCACAGAATCACAGAATATTCTGAGTTGAATGGTACCCACAAAGATCATCCAGCCCCACTCTGAAGTGAATGGCTTATACAGGGATGGAACCCATGACCTTGGTGTTATTAGCACCATCCTCTAACTATAATCCAGTGTTAAAGATTTAATTGTATACAATTAAAAAGGAGAACAGGACTGGCATTTTGCAAAGAGGCCATCAGTTTCCAATAGTGAGAGCAAGTTACCAACAGAAACTGAGCAGGAAATGATTAGAAGACCATTTCTTACTGCTCAGAGTCTTGCTATTTGACTTTTTTCCCCCCTCATTTATGGTTTTTACTTTGGTCTTGATGAAAACAAAATTCTTTTTCTTTGTTCATGATTATTGTGTATTAAATGCTCTTTACTCCTTTCTGTTGAAAATGAGGACAGTTCTCGTATTAAAGGGAAATTCAGCTGGACAAAATCATTAAATAGTTTATGAAACAGAATTCTAAAGGGAGAGCAGTTTTGTGGACAAACTTGAATCATAACTGGAGCTTAATGTGGACATATGAAAGAAATGCTCCATTTGAGACATCTTCCTCTTTTACATCTGCAGGAGATGCAGGAGGAGCAAGGTAATAAGGAAGACTAAGTTTGATTTTGCGAGAAAAAGAACAGAAATGTCAATTTGTATTCCCATCTCACTAGAAAATTAAGACAAACGTGTTGTTCTTTCTCTTAAAGGTGAGATTTTCTGAAGTAATTAGAAGATTTTAGTTTCTGTTTGAACAAGAACAGAAGCTAATGCTCTGTGCCCTGTAAGTCTAACCTTAAAACTATTTCCTATTGGTCTGTAGATAAATTAACAAACTACAGCAAACTGATTATTGCTCTCATTCAAAGCTCATAGAACAAATTAATGTCTTTCCATTCCCCTCAATAGACTTCTTATCAGGCCTCATGTCCTTTGAAACAAACTGAACACAAATTAATAAAGTTGATGGACTAGCAGAGTGCCAGAAAAAGGAATTTGACCTTAGTTGTCATCTTTTGTTTGCATTGTTATTCTTGTGATAGCTTTTTTTTTCTCCCCTGGTGTTTTCCCTGTATTTTTGTATTTCTTCAGCTGCTGTGCAGGCAGTCTAAGCATTCCCCTCACTGGCTTGTCAGTCATGCTTGAAACTGAGGATAATTCAGTCTGCTATTAAATGCTTAGTCTCTCTTTGGAAGTTACCACCAAACGTGTCAAGTTGACAACAGCAGTGCTTGCCTTTTTTGTGTGGCTGTTGTTTAGCTATGACTGAAATTTTAATCCCATATTTTTATATAAAATCACAAAGAGATCAACAAATAATGAATCCCCATTAGTCTTCATGAGGATCAGTGGCACAAGAGGCTGATGGTTGTGGCTCTTGCTGACCAAGGCAAAGATCTGGGGAAGTGGCAACACAGAGGGCAGATTGGAAACCAGTAAAATTAGCAACAGAGTTTTCTTGCATGTTCTAAAATAGGCATGGTGAGAAATCACTGAGGAGAGGTGAGATTCAACTGGTAAATCTTGAAGATAGAGCATTTATGGTGTATCTGATACAGGTGCATAAAATGGGAAACAGTAAGTAAGCAAGGAATTTCTGAAAAGGAAAAGAACAGTACGTTCATGTTGTTTATCATCCAGTATCAATTACATTTTTACCAATACCCCAAATTTAACTGACCTATGATAATTCTCTGACAAATTTAAGAAATGTAGAGCACTTCCCCAGCTACTAAGCATTACATCTCCTGCAAACTATAAAAAATATTATCTTCTGCAAATGATAAGAAATAATAGCTCTTGGAACTATCACTCTAGCTGGCATTTCTGCAGATTCTTCCTTTCTGCAAGATACATTATCAGTTACATATCTGAGATATATCTGCTTAAGCACAGTAGTGCCTTGTGGCAGTGCATTATATGGGTCCACTTTGTGGTATTATTTTTATCTGACTAAAATGTGCTATGTATTTCTGAGATTCCATTTGTTTAATTGACACAGTGTATGTTAAAAGCAAATTTTAATGAAGTGCCTACAGGGCCAAGCTTGCAATGCCCAGTTTCCACTTTCTGCATTTTGTCTTAGTAGTATTGCACACTTTCTATTGTCTTTCTTTTCGTTTCTTGTTTTGTTTTTTTCTTGTAATTTACATGATTTCTTTTTTTTTTTTCAAATTCATGGCAAGTTAGAGTCTAATTTACGGTTGGGATTTTTTTAAATCTAGCTTGGGTGCATTTTCTGTACCCCACAACATGGCTTATATATGCTGGGTTTGGTTATTTTTTGTCTTAAAATCTGAAAAACATGATGCTGTTTATTATCAGTAGTGGGAAACAGTTCCAAAATTTCCTTGAGTTCTTAGTGCTTGGAGCATGTCTGAGGTTGATGCTTCAGCTATGTCAATTAATTACTAGCAGTGTCGGTTGATGAACCATATACCTTTACTGATTCCAAGAAGTTAGATTTATTTTTGAGGTCTTTTACCTGTAAGTTTCTCAGTGAAGATTTACTCCAAGGGATGGGAGGCAGCTCTTCTGGGGCTTGTCTTCTCTCTTTCTTTCCTGTGGAAACACCAGCAAAATGCAAATGTCAAATAAGAAGCCATAGTTCAGATCTGCCTTTGGTGATATCCTTTCCTTTTCACACTGTGCTGACCCCTTGGAACTGTGGACATTTGTTACTGTTACTTCCTTTCATGTTTGGGAAAATAAAAGTAGAAGTATGGGACATATTTATTAAATTTTGCTTTAGCTAAATTAGTTTTCACATCATGTCACTGCTTTAGTCCTTTTATGTCTGATATTACCCTCCTTTCTGCTGGCTGGGAAAAGGTACCCAGCCCACCCTCAGGAGAGTGAGTTAAAGATGGACGTAAACTTTTATTCCTTTCATTTTTACAGTCTTTCAGATTCTAATATGTATTGGAACCTTCATTAAGCTGTTGGTCTTGATTTAAAATACTTAGTTCCTTCAAGGCTAGAGCTAGTTCAGAACTCAGCAGATTATATTAAGTTTAAATATTTCTTGTAGTGCCTCTTGCTTTGAAAACATCTTTTGAATCTTTCTGCTATCATATTCCTAATGATTTTTTTCCTTTTGGAATTACTCAAATTCTTCTGGGTTTGACTAATCTCAGTAAATTTGCCATTTTGCTCTTCATACCTTCTCCCCAGTGGTTAGTTACCTTAGTGACCTTAATACCACCTTTTATTACTCCCTTGGAACAGGCTCCTCATGCTCAGGGTTGAACATTATTTACATTGACTACATTATATACTCTTAATCCCAGTTGTGGTTTATTCAAGAGGTTTCTGTAACAAAACTTTGCATCCCTGACTTGCTTCCTATATAGCTGCTTGTATAGGGATTATGATATACTTTATGGATTTTTTTGCATAAGCTGAAGTAAAGCTGAATCATCAGTTAAACTGATGAATGCATCAGTTCTGTGTTTATTTCCGTGACTAAAATTTGGAAAGTGGTTTGAGAACAGGTAGACATATGTTAGGGAAAAGAAATGCATCTCCTCACATGTTGGATAAATTATCTATAATATATAGAAGATACTTGCATGACAGTGAGTGCAAAATGATAGATCTCAAGCTAAATCAAGTATCTTTTTAATGTAAACACCTGATAACTAGTTAAAAAATCATTAAGGAAGGAAACATTGCAAATCATGCACTGTTTAAGAGATAGATTTGGATGACTCTGCCAGAATTGCCTGTGAGCAGGCAAAGTCTCAGGTATATCCATTTGTATCTTGTCTCTTCATAGCAGAATAGTCAGACTTCCTCACTCCCAGACTTAGAGTTTTGGTGTATTTATGTCTCTCTTCACTCTGTTAAATGGTCCAGAATTGTTGTTTGAAGGGTTATGATTTCTTCTGCTAAGAATTTTTGTCTTTGAAATTCATCCAAAAAAAGAATTGAGGTAGAACTATCAGAGAACATCCTGTTCCTCTTGAAGTCAGCTGAAGGTTAGCTATTCATCTCAGTGGAGTTAGGATTTTCTCTGTAAGGCTTTTGTATCAAACACATACTAAAGTTCTCTTGAACTGAGAGTGAGTTGAACACCATCTGAATTTACTGAATTGGGCTCTGGAATTTCATTACTTAATATTTATTTATATTTGCATGATGCTGAGGAACAGAACTGGAGCTGTAGTTTCTTTCCATGTTGTTGAATCTACATAATAATAAATTATTAGTATTTTTCTATATTATTATATTTCTCCATATTATTCTCATATTACCTTTGGTTGTAGTTCTTGTTGTTTTACCATTTTTCTGCAGCAGATCTATTTTAATCAGATTATCTCCTTATAGTGGAGAACTTATCCTATATTTTAGTTTTCTGTAGCAGTCTGAAACCTCCTGAACAGTAAAGAATAAATATATACGATATGGAGTGGTTCTTTGCAACTAATAGTTTTTTATTAGATTTATAAATACAAGAAGCAGTAGACAGGCTACTTTCTTTCCTTCTTACTCAGATGCTAACCACTTTTGGTTACCAGCTGCTTCTGACCTGAGTTACAGAGCTGTTTTGTTTTTTTCTGGTTAGCATTTTATGCTTCTTAAAATATGTTGACAGAATACATGTTTTAAAATATATTGAGTCAATTTGATCTGTCAGCATCTTTTTGTAATATGAGTACTACTTGAGGCCCATGTTTTAGAGGGGAGAAAATAATATGTGTGTTTATCTAAGTGTTTATTTAGTGTTACTTAGTATGATGCATGGTGCAATAAGAACTGTGAGTGCTGCCAGACAAGTTTTCCAGCCTGGGAACTGAGGCTTCTCTCTCTTGCATTGTAGCAAATCACTTTTTTGCTAGGCCATGGAGTTCAGCCCTCAGAGGCTGATGCTCGAAATGAAAACTACACTAACAGTTTAATAGTATCCTTTGTGAGCCCTAATTGATTTCATGTAATGCCATCAGTGCATTTCACAGTCTTATTAAATCTAGTTGTTTCTACAGTAAGTAAGGCTAAGAAAACAAGAGCCTTTAGAATATAATTAATTTCATAATCAGTTTTAATTATACTTCACTGTCTTAGAAAGCAAAGATTTTATCTTACTAAAATGCATCTGAGTAATTAATATGCTGTTTATTAAATGGTACTGTTGACTGCCTTGGAATTTTGAAAGAATTATATGTTTTGGAATGCAAGGAAAAACTTAATTCTACGTATTAACAGACCATGAAGTATGAAGAAGACTTAAACACAACAATAATATTTTTGCTTCTCTTGGTAGAATAAGAGATTAGTTTTGTCTGTTTGGTTTTAGTGTTGATTTTAGAATTTTTTCTTTTTCTGACTTCTCTCTTTGATGGGAATACCAGAATGTTGTCTTCCCGTGTGTTACTGGGGCATTGAATTATACAAGGATTATTCTGGAATCTGTTCCATGAGTTCAGAGAATTGAGGTGGGGGTGTTGCGGGGTTGTTTGTTCTGTTGGACTTTATTTTTTTTTTTTACTTTCCTTTGGATTTTTTTTCTTTTGACTTATTTAGTGGTTTAAGATACTTCTTTAGAATTTTGATTGGGGGCTATTTAGAAAAGCCTCTGGAGTGAATTAATCTGTGTCTGTAAGTAATTTTTAATGATACCTCATATATTTATGATTGTTGAGTATTGTTCAGATTCCCTTCTCTTTAACCTGGTGACAATTAAGATTTACTCTCTGGAAAGCGATTGACTTTAATGAAAATTTATCAGGCGATTAGAAATCACAAGTAAACATAAACGGTTTTCGATAGTATAAAAGAAAACCTACAATTAATTGATTGTAATTACAAAGGAATCCCCCTAGTTTCATTAATGATTGTTCTGTAGCTCACCATGTGAGTGTGATAATCTATGGTTATGATGGACATAGACAAAATGTACACTTTTAATATGTTTTTATATATTCTTAACCTATGCCAAGGCAAGCCAAGAAAATGACACAAAAGTGATGAGGGCAAGAAAAGCCGGTTAGAAAAAATTTCCTCTAACTCTCTCTCTCTTTTTCATCCCATTAAGAGGCATTTTGGGAATGTAGGATCTCATAAATGAATAGAGTATAAGAAGAGACTGAAATTATTTTTAAAATGTTGATGAGAGGTTTTCCTCCAGGATAACACAGATTCCCTGGTGCTGATGTTGGCAGGTGCTTAATTAAAAAGGGGTTGTTTAAAGGTCCTATATAGAAGTCCATATATGTGATTTTGTTCCCCAGGGGGTGATATTTCCTTTGTTTTTAACAACTCTTCTCAGTCTCATAAAAAATAGTATAGAAGAGATGGAGGATTAATATCCAAGGTTGATCTGAAACTTTATGAATAAACACAAGTTTTGGGATGGTTTTTTTCTCTTTTTGCTATTCACTATCAATTGTGCTTTAAAAAGGAATGTATGGAACAATCTAAATTCAAAAATACGTTTTCAAATTGATTTAGTATCTTTAGTGACAAAGAGGAAAATGCTGGGAGAAGGGTTGATGATTTTTGTTATTTTCATACAAGTCCTGGCTATTTCAAGAAGGTCTGTGAGAGGTATAAATCTAGAAACAAGCCAACCAGTGAATAATATCAAAAGAAATAATTTGCCTCTCTTGCTGCATCCATTTTCCTAAGTACAGAAACAGCAGAAACATATTTTCTTGAAATTTTTCTTCATATTTCTTTTGAAGAAATTTATAATATTCTGTTCAGAAAACTTTCAGGGGAAAAGACTTACATCTTGCATAACAGAGTGATTTACTGTTCATTGAAGCATTTCCCCCTTTCCTTCAACAGTTTTTAGAAAAGACCAACTATGTGGGCTTATCACTACGATCAGGAGATGTTTTAGAATGTTCTAATTTTCATATCTGAAGAAACCATTGTCATTAAGGAAACTGTGTGATTATCAGGGAGAGAGCATGACTTTGTCCATATGGAGATATTCTGAGTTCCAGTCGGAGCATGGGAACATTGAGGGTTTTTGCTCTTCCTTCCTGTGGAAGTAAGGAGAATCAGCAGAGAGCTGCCTTTGTGTGTTTATTTTGGACCAGCTGTTGCACTTAATCTCTGTATGCACAATTACGTCTGGAATTTAAAATTATTTTACTGCTTATTCATTTGTTATAAATATAGATAGTGCAGCCAAGGCAGAGATGCCCTTCAGCTTGTCTGAAGACACCGAGTCAGCTCTCAGGCAGTAGATCGAGTTGTCGAGAAATTAATGTAAGGCAGAGAGAAGTACTGCACTGTTGAGGTTTAACCCCAGCCTTCCAGCCCATATGCTGGGCATGATGTTCTGTGGTGTGGAATGTCCCTTTGCCCAGCTCAGGTCACCTGTCCTGCCTGTGCTCCCTGACAGCTTCTTGTATCCTCTGCCTGGCAGAGCGTGAGACACTGAGGGTGAGCACTGCTCAGCAACAACTGAAACATCACTGGGTTATCAACATTATTCTCATAGTGAACCCAAAACACAGCACTGTAGTAGATGCTAGGAAGAAAATGAACTCTATCCCAGCTGAAGCCAGGACATGCGCGTAGAAATACAGAGAGAATGATGTCACTGGTAGGAATCCTGTTGATATGGTTGAATCAGCAGGAGCAGCACCAGTATGTTCCCACTGGGCTCGCTCCCTAAAAGGCGTTTTTTCTTGTGTGTTCAAAGACCTGCAGAACGAAATCTTTCCTTCTCTAAGTTCTCTACATAATCCAAACCTCAGGAAGATATTAGCAGTGATAAGATCAGGCAGAGAGTTCTAGAAAGTTACCACTGCCTTTTTAGAAGTAGATTTTTCTCCAGGTTTGTCCCTCAGTCCTTAGAGTAATGAACTGAAGCACAAAATTACTTAAAAAAAAAAGCCTGAAAGCCTGTCTTTAGCGTACAAAATTCTGTACCAACACACGAAAGCTTTCCTGGTTCCTCATTCAGAGCTCAAGCAGTTTGGATACTGATGTTGTAGCTCTGAGTTTGGTTGCAATTTGAGGCTTTCAAACCATTTACAACAAAGTCATTTCAGAGGTAGAGTTGCACACATGTGAGCAATCTCCAGTACTGTAGGATCAGCTTGGTTAAGAACATTTTCCAACAAGCCAGACAAAATAGTGATAGTAGGACATAAGCTTGTATATATAAAGATCACTCAAGAAATTTATATCCACATCCACATGCCGGTGATCTACAGCAGGCAAAACCTACTACTTCTGTTCAGATGGTCAAACTAAAAGGCACATTTATGGAGAAGTGTTACTGGAAAAGTCCTAAGTGTCCCTTACCATGGTGTTGAGCTAGTTGACATCTAGAAAACCAGAGGAAAGCAGTACTTAAAATGCTGTCTCAATGTAGTTTTCCTCACTGAATGTTGTATCAGGAATTCCAGAGTTAATCTGCATATAAATCACTTACTAGCATGTGTTAATAGCTTTAACTGGCACTGTAGAATATAGTTTCTAGATTCTGAGAGAAAGTTCCTCTAACCAGCATTCCCAAAATTAATGAATATGATTTATTTTGAATTTTCATTTCAAAATTATATCAATAAGAGTTATTTTAAGAATTTGATTTTCATATCTGTGACATCTCTTTGTGTTCCAGCTTTATCTGAGGTTAAATTATTCTGCCTCTTTGACTGGTTCTTTATCAGTCCAAGTTAAAACAGCTGAAGAAGAGTTACCAATATGAGAAGAGCGCTTGAATTTATTTAGTAGTAAAAATTAAATATTCCAATAAAGCTTTGCAATTGTTCATTTGTCATATTGGTAGAAGAGATATAAACCTCATGAAAAAGGTGCAAACTTTTTTGAGCATTAACAGGAAGATGCATGTAGTTCAAATTCTCTGTGACAGTGGGCTGCAGATAAAGGAAATTCAGGTAACTTTTTTTATTTTATTGTATTTTTTGTTGTATGGAACTGTATTTTTAGAAAAGAGAAAGTACAGTTATAGAGAGAGAACCACATGAACTATAGAAGTAAAACCATTTCCCGATGCTTCATCAGCCAGCAGTGCAGGATATTTTATTTTATATCTCAGTAAGATAACTTTAGATCACTACAGTCTGCAGATGGAAGCGTGATTTCGTGATCTATTGAACTCTGAATGATACAGAGTTGCTTTACCTTTATTACTCTTAAAGAAATGCCTGAGGAACAGAAATTTGTTAGTTTGTGCTCTGCACTTACTGTGTGTTCTGTTATCTGAGTACCTCAAAGTGCTATTCACAGACTGACCCCCGCAATGTATCTCATACTGTGAATAAGCATTGCAATTTAAAATACACAAATAGATACTCATAAAATGTGAATGATTGATTCCAAATTATGTAGCAAACACTAAAGTTGAAGAAAAATCTGATACTCAGACTCACAGAGCCTCTACAAACACTGTATTTCTTGTGTTGTATGGGGTTGGGTTGTGTTGAGTGAAGCTCTGTTGTGATACCTTCAGTCACAGGATCACAGAACATCCTGAGGTGGAGGGGGCCCACAAGGACCATCAAATCCAACTCGTACTGAGACCATCATTCCCATACCTTCTGCTCCTTGATAGATTCTGTACCAAGATGTTCAGTGGTATAGAAGTTGTATTTTGTTTTATATATTTATTTTGTATATATATCATGGTATGAACTCTGGGTTTTANTGAGGTGGAGGGGACCCACAAGGACCATCAAATCCAACTCGTACTGAGACCATCATTCCCATACCTTCTGCTCCTTGTTAGATTCTGTACCAAGATGTTCAGTGGTATAGAAGTTGTATTTTGTTTTATATATTTATTTTGTATATATATCATGGTATGAACTCTGGGTTTTAGTTAAAAACTAATACAATACCTTGCTTATGAACTTGAGGATAACATAGATTTAAGATAATTTAATTTTCCCCTCCTTTTCTTCATGAATATTTGTATACTGCTATGTTTAAAAAATATTAGCTTTAAAAGTTCTCAGCATGACAGCAATGTCCTGAAACAGAGGCTAGTAACCTTCCTTTTTTTTTTTTTTTTTTAAATTTTTTTAAAAACCCTTGAAAACACCTTCCTGGCAGTATAAATGTTCACACAACACTTGACTCACTTCCTCTCCCACCATTATCCCCTCAACTCAAAGCCTTCAGCTGACCTGTTCTTAAAAGAGCATCGTAACTTCTGTCCTGCGACAAAACTCATATGACAACTAGAGTTGGTGAGTCCACTGTCACTGATACCACTAGTTCCTAAAAATCAAGTTTACAGGGGTGATTGGAGACCAGCTTGCCAACTTTTAGAGATAAAAAAAATTTAGGCTTGTGTAAGATTCAAATTTTCTAAGTTATAGCTGATTTACTGTTGTAGTCACGAGAAAAAAATTTACTCTAACCTTGATCTGGTAAGACAGATATGTATAGACAAAGGAGGAGAAACTAAATTCCAGAAATGCTAGTGTCCATGTTTTATAGAAGTAATGTAGCTTGCCTGTCCTTTGGGTGTCTAGATGCAAATAAAATGAATCCCACCTTTAGTGTTTCTTTCTTGAATAAGAAACTTTTGGTTATACACTGTGTGATTAATTTTATATCATAGTACAGATTAAACAGATTATAGATACAGAACATAGAACATAGAATACATAGAACAGATTAACAATACATAGAACAGATTAAATCATGATTATTCCATTAAAATAATTTTTTTTAATTGTTATTATTATCTTTTAGTATTTTATGAGTATGCTGTAGTGTTTGCACTGTGCATTTTTCCATTTACACTAAAATATAATTCTGGTTACTTCATGTTATTTTCTTACAGCTTGCATTCCCTCTGAAATTAAACGTATCTGGATAACACAGACTAAAGAGAAAGCATCTTTATTTTGGTTTTGTGCAATAATGTCCTGTTCAATATAGATATTTCTTTCTCCCCTATGAGTGCAATTTATCATATGCTGGATTTGATGCTCAGTTTTATTCTTCATGTTTAGACCTTCTTTTCTCATTCTGACTACATACTTTTGTAGTGAGAAAGCCAAGTAGAATGAAGTTTATTGATATGCTGCAGAACTGTCAATGTAGCTGAATGTTTATTGCATGTTAGCTGTACCAAAATTTAAAATGCAAAGTACTACATATTTTGTGGTGGGTGTCTATCTATGCTTATAGATAAGAAACATTTTTCTGTAGACTGAAAGAATTATCTGCCATAAGATTTCTGTGCATTATAGAAGTGCCAGAAGATTCTTCAAGGTAAAAACTTCATTCTTTTCCCAGATCAATAAAATGCTATATTTTTTCATGAAGTCTGAGACTTTCTCTAAAACACAAATTCTGACTTTGAGCAATCCTTCGAATTGCTTTCCCTTTGAATATCATTTTCATATCTGTGCTTGTGTTTTGGGTTTTTTTAAATCTCACTGTGTATTTGCAGAATGTTGTTATTAGAGTGTTGCCATGTATTTATAGGAATTCAGGTGTACAGTAGTTAAAAATATGCCTTTCATGTTCTGAAGGAACTGCGTGAGAAAAAGGTGTTATATGTGATTCTGCAAAGACTATGAACTACCATGCTGCACACTGTAAATTGAATTAGAAAAATGCTATAAGGCATAGATCATAATAGAATTGTGCTCTGAAGAACCGGAAAAAGTACATTCAGTTCATGCAAGTGTATTTCATTTCCAAGTTATGTTGAATAAATGTGATGCTGGTTTTGAGCTAAAAGTGGTAAATAGGTCAATACAGTATTTTCCAGGTAAAAGGTTTTCTGTGTCTTCTTATCTTTTAGTGTATATTCCTAGTATATTTATGTGTAATTTCTATGTAATTATTGTTTAGTTTAAAAAAGGAACAAATTATTTCATTGAAGTTATTTTAAATTTCAAGAGTAGGCTACCCACAAGCCATGTTTATGCCCACATAGAATAAAGATGGGAAAGAGATCATGTTCACTATTCTTCAGCTGAGTGTTTCCTACTGACAGCCCCCTGGGGACACTTTCTAATGCAGGCTAAGCAGTGCCATGATGTGAAGAATTCTTGTAGGTGGCAACAGGTGCAGCTGAGGTGAAAATTCAGTCCATTTTTAAGCTTTAAAAAAATTGATGGATGAGTTTGTAGTGAGGCATTCAATTGCTTTCTCAGATTTTGAATGAAAAATTAAGTCTTTTTTTAACAAAATGGTTGGGAAAAGCAAATAAGATGTCAAAGGATTAAAAATATAATAGAAATATGGTGGTTCTTGTGACATTAGTCTCTCAGGGATCTGCTTGAATGTAGTATCCTGATCTCTCCCTAAAATACTATACAACTAGACAGGAAATCTATCAAGATATGTGAAGACCACCACAGGTGTGTAGACTTAACATAGGTGTGCATCAAATTGCATTCATTCCACTTGAAATAATGTACATTACCAAATGACCTTACCACATATTTTCAGAGCTTAAAAAATTATTTAGTTATCATGTTGATATTAAACAAATAATACAATAGGTAAGTAACCTTGACAGATTCGTGTTAATGAGCAATGTCATACTTAGCTGCTCATGTTTCTAAATCCCTATTTTTTCTCAAGTTCAAAGTAAAAAAATCAGTGAATAAGTGACATGTACATTGTACATGAATGCTGATGTAACACAGGTCTGCTTTAATGTTTTTTCAGCACCAGAATTGCTGAAATCTTTAGTGTTCCTTCCTAATCTGTGAGTTAGACCTTCCCCAAGGATAAGATAGCCTTTGTCTTTAAAAATTGTATTTTATCATGTAACTTATAGAGATCATCCTTGTAATTTATCACTTTCATATTGAAAATAAAATAATAATAAAAAAAAGAAATCACAGAACTCACCACAAACTTCAGTGTTATTAGGGTTTAAGGTGTTGAACACAATCTCCAAAGGTGTCAAGTCATGAAAACTAATCTTCAAATTTATCGTATCATGCAGTGGTCAGGAACCACTTTATGATTTCTAAAAATAAAGAATTTCCACTGTTGTGTAAGAAAATAATCTTTTATTAAAACAATCCAGGGACTTACTTCTGATTTTCAATTGTGCATATTTTAGGCATAGCACTTTGAAAGAATTGGTTTTGCTTAATTTAATATCGGATGAATTTCACTTCACACTTCTCAGGTGAAAATATAAAAAAAGAACCCTGCCGGCCAAACATACAGTGCAGGTTCTGTAGCTAATGTATCAGCATACTTACCTTCACTGGTACATGAAAATATTTAGGGTGTCTTTGTTATATTTTGATTTAATGATTAAGGTTTGTTTTCTTCCAAAGAATGCTGTATTTGATTATTTGTACTTGTGCAGGGTTTGTGAACGTGAAGCAGCTCTGGAATCAGCCCTAAGAATGTTGCAGCAATTCTACCTGGATCTCGAAAAGTTCCTTGCTTGGCTTACAGAAGCTGAAACAACTGCAAATGTCCTACAGGATGCTACACACAAAGAAAAGACACTAGAGGATGCCAAAATGGTTCGGGACCTCATGAAACAGTGGCAGGTAAGACAAGCACTTCAGTACAGAGGCATTTGACAAACTTGAGAGTTTATCAAGCATATCTGATATTTATGGAAGTTATATAATTTGCATCAAGTTTATTCTTTGTAGCTTAACTGAATTAGTTTTTCTCCATTACTTTCAAATACATGAGAAATATTAATTTGGTAGTCCATTGTCAACACGCTCTGTTGCGGTAATAAAAAGAGATAACGATGCAAATTTTCATAGTAAATGGCTGGACAGTTTTCATATAGTTATTTTCCTCTTGGGGAAAAAAATCTTAAAATGAGATAATATTATATTTAGTGCTTCAGAGAATCTTGAGGAGAAAAAAAATTAATTAGTTGAGATTGTGCTGTTGAACTATGTTATACTTCCATTGCATTTTCTTCAGTTATTCAGAGGAATACAGATATGTCTGCTTGAGGTCTTAAATTTCTTAAATATGAAGTTGATTGGCTGTTTGAAAGGCAGGACCCTTTCTTCCAATACTCACAGAATCATAGAATAGTTGGGGTTGGAAAAGACCTCTAAGATCATCAAGTCAACCATTGACCCAGCACTGCCAAGGCCATCACTAAACCATGTCCTTAAGTGCCACATCTACACATCTTTTAGTAGCTCCAGGGATGGTGACTCAGCTACTTCCCTGGGCAGTCTGTTCCAAAGCTCAGTGACCTTTTCAGTGAAGAAATTTTTGTATTCCCTCATATTGCATGATTTTGCTGTTGACAGGAAGTTCAAAACTGGAGATTTAAGGCACTGGATAATCTATGCCTTAATTTGTTTATTTGTGAAAAACATACTGTGAAAAAATTTAGTTATAAGTGATTTTAAAAAAGGAGTAAATTTATATAGTAGTCTAATAATTCTTAGCTATAAAAAGAAATTCATTTATAGTGATGGGTAATATTTGCGGTAGTTGTGACCCGGTGCTCTGTACCAAGTCTTTATTGTGAAAGCTTTTTATTCAAATGGCTCCAGTTTCCTGATAGTGGTGCCTATCTATTTGCCAAAAATGGGTAAAGGAACACAGTTTTTTCAATAGAACAATTTTATGAAGCCAGCTGAATGATCAGGAAAGAGAGTATGGCTTTTCATTCTATTTCTCAGGTATTGCTGCACTGATTCTTCCAGGCATCACACCCTGCTGGTAGGAGTTCTCTCTCACAATTCACTTTGATATATAAGGATGAAAAGCAAGAACATGACATAAATGTATAGTTTGCACACAGTTTATGCATATAAAAGATTCAGACAAAAAGGAGTTTTACTCAGTCACAGAAGTCTCAGAATATGTATTTATGTGCTTTGTGGAAAGGGGTTATGCTTACTAATCCATACAATCATCCACATAAAACATAAATAGTGATAAGCCTTTTTTTAACTCTGTATTGTGGGTCAGAAATATACTTGCCCTGCATAAAACATCAGGCAATGACTGTATTCCAAGAAAATCTCTATGTAAATTGTACATGCATCAGAACAGACACATTCAAATACAGTCCATGTCCTCAATATTGTTTGCTGTCATCCAGTATATGTAGTAAAACTGCAAGCCCTGCCCCAGCATAGAAAAGATCCTAAATGCTTTCAATCAGGATTAGAATTTTCCAACTTACTCTTTTTTTTTTCCACATGAAGTCTTTTTGTTTTCTTCTCTCACCAACAAAGCTGAATCCGGATCCTAGGAGGTAAAATAAAATGATGCTTTCTGATTAAAGATCAGCATCTCATGAGTGTTTGGAAAGAAACCTTGACTCCCTGGGTTTACGGAATGCATAGAAGTTATGGTCAAATATAGCAAATGGAATTAGATCTTCAATCTCTATCTTGCTCTTTAAGCAGTTCCATAGACTTGAATAATGTGAAAACAGTCACTAGGACTCTTCTGTTTTAACCTGATATTTTTAACTACTAGATGTAAAGTAGTGTTTTGATAAATAATTTTCTACACAAATAATGAAAATTTCTAAATTTCTGAGTTCAGTAGTAGCTTTGTATCCTTGTCACTACAGATGTTTATCTCACTTTAAGTGATCCATCGGTTTTCTGCTTTGCAGTCTCAAACTTTATTTTATTTCTTTAAACAATTAGGAAAATAATGACTTGCTGTACAGAAACTTTTTATATAGCAGCAGTTGCTTGTCTAGGAAAATCTCACATTTTTAGGCATTTGTTTTCCTTTTCATGTTCAGAAACCATTAACTCAATTGTCACTAATAAAGATTAATCTTACCTTAGTAGTTAGCAGTTCATTCGGTAGCAGAAGGAGAAAGGTGAGATTTATATAACTGCACATTCTAATTACCTGATGATGTAATTATATTAAAATGTTGCATTGTAAACACCCTGTTTGTTTGCACAAGCATGTATTTGCATGCATCATTTGTCTGAACTGACAGCAATGTAATAGTTGAGGTGATTCACACCGTTAAAATACTTTCTGGAGAATTTTCAAGGATACAAACCCATTACTCCAAGGAGTTGTGTAATTACATGCTGCTTTTTTTTTTTTTTTCCTAGTTGAAATACATCATGTGTCCTCATGAGGCCTGGTTTGATAAGTAACCATATGACAGAGATGAAAATTAATTTCACTTTCTGCTTTCGTACTTCTAGTGATACAAACTCTCAGCTGTGTTAATTATAATTGTGGGTTGGTTTACATGACACCAGGCCTGCTGGTGACAGATAGGGTACACCTGTCTCAAAGGGGGAAAAGGATCTTTGCACAGGAGTTATCAGGGTTTAGTGAAGAGTAAACTGGATTTGCGGGGAGAAAGATATAAAAACAAGCTCATTTGAGATAAGCCTGGGCACAGCATGCCAGTGTTTGAGGAATGGTGTGCTGGTGGGGTCCTTTGGTCTGACATCTCAGTGGAGGAAGGGGCTGGAGATCCATGTGGCTTCAAAGACACAAGAGTTATTGATGAGTTAGACACCATGGAAGCACCTGAGAATGGTCACACAGGAATTAGGGGTGTTCGGATCAACAGCCCAAAATCTACCTCCACCAATGCACACAGCAGGGATGACCGACAGGAGGAGCTGGAACCCATTGTGTGGCTGGAAAACTGTGACTCAGTTGCCATCACAGAGATATGGTGGGATGACTCGCATGCCTGGAGTGTGCAGTGGGTGGTGATAAATCCCTTAGAAGGGATAGGCGGGGCAGGAGAGGAGCTCGGACAGCCCTGTATGGAAGGGAGTGTTTTGACTGTCTAGAGCTTGATGCTGGTGACAACAGGGTTGAGTGTTTATCGTTAAAAATGAGGGGAAGGCCAACAAGGCAGACGTTCTGGTGGGAGTCTGTAATAGACCTCTCACCAGGATGAAGAGGAAGATGAAAAATTCTATAAGCACATGGGTGAAGTCTCGTAATCACTTGTCCTTTTTCTCATGGGAAACTTCAACTTGCCAGATGTCCTCTGGAAGTGCAGAAACACAGCAGAGAAGAAGCAGTCTAGGAAGTTCCTGGATTTTATGGAAGAGAACTTCCACAGCATTCTCCTTGAGAAACCTCAAGCTCTCAGCTTGGATGGGTGTGCTCTTTGCTGAGTAAAAATTGGCTGTGGGGCTGGGCCCAGAGAGTGGTGGTCAGTGGAGTCACATCCAGCTGGGAACAGACACCAGTGGTGTTCCCCAGGGCTCAGCTTTGGGGCCAGTCCTGTTTTATGAGGAGTGACTGAGGGAGCAGGGAGTGTTTATCCTGGAGAAAAGGAGGTTCGGGTTTTCAGCTTGAAAGGAGGTTGTAACAAGATGGGAGTTGGTCTCTTCTCCTGAGAGGAAATGGCCTCAAGTTGTGCCTGGGCATGTTTAGATTTGGTATTAGGAAAAGTCTTCTCACAGAAAAAGTTGTCAAGCATTGGAACACACACTGGCTTCCCAGGGAAATAGTTGAGTCACAGTCCCTGGATCCCATGTTACTTAGGGACGTGGTTTAGTAATGGAATTGGTGATGTTAGGTTAATGGTTGGATTTGATTATTTTAGAGGTTTTTTCCAACCTTAAGCATTCTATGATTGTATGAAGTACTTTTCTGGTCTGTCTTTTTAACAATAGTTGTATGTGACACTTTATGCAGCTTATGTGATATTAGGTACAATTTTGAAACTAGTGTGGGTTTATCCTGTTACTTTATGAATACATCAGTTAATATTAAGCCTGTAAATGAATATAATAATAGATTTTTTTTTACTGAAATTTGACAAAGAATACTGCATGTGACACTTAGTTAAACAGTAACTGGAGGATGCTTCTATACTACATACACAGCTTACAAAATGTTTCTGAAATAATCCATGATGACTGACAAATTACTGGTGGTATAGACCTGACTAAAAGTATGCCAGGATATGATAAATGAAGCAAAGTTAATACTTCAGCATGAAATACATAGCAGATTTATTTTTATTGCCACCTTCATGCTCACTTAGCCTATAACCTAAGTAATTTCCATTAGAGGCAGGAGTTTTGCTGCTCATAAAATGAAAAATATGCAGTGCCTCAGGTTATACCTAAGAATATACAGCATGGACAGTACCCTTATTTTCTCACAGTGAAGTTTTTGTCTAAAACAAGGGACATGAACAGCAGGCAAGGCACTCTTGTCTCTTCTATTCCTATCAATACTTCAAAGGTGCTCACCTGTTTTTAAGGTGTCCAGGCAGCTGTTTTTTACAGTAGTACAAAGCTGAGTTAGATACATATTCCTGACATTTCTCAATTATTTATCAGAATAGGTTCTTTGAAGATAAAACATTGTTTCCAAATTTATTTCAAATAAAATTTATATATAATTGTCCAGCACAGTTCATTTTTCTGACATGATCTGTGGATTTTCTGACATGATCTGTGGATTAGCTGATAAATCTCACTAAAAGAGAAGAGAGAAGGTATGTGTAGTATTCTTGCTCATTTCAATTAGATTTACTAAAAAACATTTAATATTAATTAATTTTCAAGTACTTCCGTTCTTGGTTCTGAAACACTTTGTCATTCAATTCCAAAACGCTTTTTCAGTCATTTCTGCTTACAGTTGTTCTCTGAAAGCTTTAAAAATAAAATATAATCTTCTTCCTCACATTTTTTTAAAAGGTTTTTAAAAAAAGTTTAGTTCTCCATATTTGCCTTTTATGCTAACTTTTTGCCAGTTCTGAAATAAAATCTGTTCTACAGTACCTGGAATAGAATAGCAACTGTCAGAGCAATCTAACTCCACTGAGTAATAGAAGAGAATTTCCAAAGTCTTGAGTTTTAGCACAAGTGCACTTACAACCTAATCTGAGACAGGGCCAGATAGTGCCTCAGAGTGAATTTTTTCCTCAAAGTGGATTTTTAAAATATTGGATAATATTACTTTGAAAACACAGGGTCACAAATTTTTCAGTATTGTAATTAGCAGTCACAAAGAAGGGGAATAACGTTCCTTTGTTGTTAATAGCAGTGTCAAATACTGAATACTTTCACAGGAGATTCAGGTGCTGATTCTCAGTGAGGAAGACAATAATACAGCTGTTCTTCTTAGCTGGATATCAGAGAGAAGTGGTCAGAAATCAGCAGTAAACCAGATAGGTAGATGTCACTACTTTTTGTCAAGTATTTGATTTCAGTTTGTTTAGTCTGGATGGTCTGTATCATAAAAACAGAAATGTATTGCTGCTGTAGCTCGCCTAGGAGTTGATATACTAATGTGTATTCTGCTTCTGCCCTCCCTGTTTCTGAACTTAAAATAAACCTTTTATCAACGCTAATTTTATTTGGGGAGCTGAAGGGCTTGTTTTATCAAGAGATCTAGTTCTCTGGTACTAGAATGAGATTTAAACTTATTCTCATGAAAATAAACAGCTCTCAATTGTCAGAAATCTCACATATAAAGTGGGTGTTTTCAAATAGGAAGATAAATTTCTTCTTTTAATTTCTCATTTGTGTATGTTCTCATAATCAAGACAGAAGAAAAATCCAATTTTTCAAATGAGCTAAATAACCTATTACATTCTCACTTGGTTGATTTATGTATTTCCTCTGTAAAAGTTTATTGAGCACACCAGAGGGATGGTCCTAATTTTTCATTTGTAGATCAATGTTCAAACCCTACCAGCTTTAAACACAGGTTTTCAAACACAGATTAGATGGGATAAGCTTTGGTAGCATGAAGCGTGAGATTCTGTTGTGTTGAGTAAGATTATTATAGGAGAGCATGGAAAAATCACAAGTAGAAATGAAATGGAAGGAATACGATGGTTTGCCATTGTTCTGAGCAGGTTCCAATTCGTACATTTTCTCCTGACCTTATCCTTTCTATAGGATGTCTCATCACCCTTTGTTGTAGGCTTTTCTAAAGCAGGCTCTCCCACATCCAGGAAAGGGATGGATGGACTTCCTCATAATCTTTCTAAGTATATGTCATATTTCACTGTAGCCCATCCATTTGAAGTGACAGGAATTAGACTGAGTGGTTGCCAGAACTTTGAAGACTTCTGCCATTCCATCTTTCTGTGACCATCAGTATTTACTAGCACAGTCTAATCTGCCATTTAGTTCTTTTATTTACTTTGTATTGCTTATAGCACATTTATTTGGAAAGTGAATAATCAGTAAAAACTAGGCAAAACTCCAGTGGTAGCCTTTAATATATTCTGATTATGAGTTTAAAGGGGTATCTGTGCCTTGTGCAATTATGCCTCCTACCAGACTGTTCAATACACTTGGCTAAAGAGCACATAATTTTATATTTGTGAGACCAAATGTGTATTTTCCCAAGGCAGGTAAAAAGAAAAAAAACTATTGTATTGTTATTATTAACATGTTACTATAAAAAGGATAAATTGTACAGTGCATAACTGAGGAAAAGCATTAATTTTGGCTTAGGGCAGATATCTGCCTGATTATGTGAGAAGTCAATGACCTAAAAAGAATATAAATAAGGAATAAAATAAAAAAGTACAAATAATTTTCAGAGAAAAGTTATACTGGTTTTGTGAAAGGTTTTTAGACAGTACTGAGAAAAATAGTTGTCTTCTAAGAAATGCTTCCAAATTTTCTTTTTTATGAGTGTATAGCTGACATGTCACAGGTTTTCTGCATGTGAATTTACTCTTTTTCACAATACTAGCTGTTCTGTATATGCACTGTGAAGCAGTTTTTTACTGTAGCAACTCCCACTATCTAAACTGACAATGTTTGGCAAAAGTATTTCTCTATATCAAATGTCCCATTTCATTTTCTGTCAGAAGTTTAGACTTTCTTTATTTCAGCTGCTGAAAAGAACTTGAATCTCTTCTGTCAGCACAAAGTTCCACATGTTCATTTATCCTTGCCTCCCACATTTTTCATTTGAATAATTTATTTTCATTGGATACCATTTCTTTTTGTATGTTTTCTCTTGAATGGATGATTCCACTTTGCTGATGTTCACCACATAAACTGCCATTTATCCCACATATGAATCAAAGACTATTTTTTTGGCTATTAGTACAGAATTATTGCATCAGTCTGTTTTTCAGTTATTCCAGTGGGTTCATCACCTGTTATCACTGATAATATTAGCAACTTTCTGGAAGGGGACCTTTTTCCTCCTTGTGGCAGTGCTGTATTACGTTAGGAAATTGTAAACTGGTGTTCAGGATTTTCCATTTGGTTAAAATGCATGTTGTTTGAGAATTCAGAAAATCCATCCTCAAGTTATAGTTACTTATCTTAGTTTTACTGTATTTTGTCTCAGTAAATGTAACTAGATTTGGGCTTAACTTCTCTGAAATTGTTAGTAAATAATTTCATTTTCAGAGGTTGAATAATGTAATGAAAAGATATAGCTACTTAGTACTGTTTCTAGGGTTTATAATTGCTATTTTTGTTGTCAGTTCTCTGATTTTATATATATTTTTATGGAGGGGGAAGGTCATCTGATGTTATAATGCCTACCAAGTACCCTAATATAGCAGAACTGAGCTGTTTCTCGTGAGATGGAGTGACATTATTTAGAGCCTATGACACTGGAAACCAGATATAAGCTCATAGATTCTATTATATAGGATCTTACATGTATTTTATTTATATATACATTCTATTATCCTTCATGTATATTCTCATGTGGGTTTAGGCTTATACAGATAACCTGTTCACCTTGTGGTCTATGTCCTTTTTCAAATAACCTGTGAATTTTCTTTAGGTGAAGTTAGCAGGATGTAAATAGTGGTGCAAGCAGCCAGCTGCTGTTTGTATCCAGGGGTCAGTTTAATGTATTGAGTAACCAGATTATAGGAATGCAGTACTGTCCTCTCTCCAATGGTTTGTCTGCCTTAAAATTATTTAGAGGCCGCATAACCAGTTTGTTGTGTATCTGCCACCTGTTCTTACTGAATTCTTACTGCAGGTGATGTAGAGTTGACTTCTGACACCTACTTTTAAGTGTTAATGGTATGTGAGCTGTTAAGTTCTGCTAAGAGCTGGTGGAATCTAGGAAGTTATGCAGCTGGCCAAATGCAGTTATCCCATTTCCTTCACCTCCCTTGCAATGTGAGAGCAGCTGTGTTTGTATCTCCTCACACCATGAAGAAATGTCCAAGAGCTGTTTCTGAATGTGTTTTGCTGCAGGAGTTTTTGCCACTGAGCTCAGCTTGGCTACAGTTCCTTGTCTTCCCAGTTCTGCACAGAAGGGGTAAGAGAGAAGCACTTCCAGAGGACAGTGTAGTCCAGCCAGGCTGGGGCTATTTGCCTCCTGGAGAAAAGTACTCCTCTCCTCTGACTTAGAGAGAGCCTAGGAGAAGTAGCTAAATAACTCAGACTACACTAGCTGCCTAAACTTGGTGTAAAATGTGTGTGTGTTCTCTCTCTCTCGTGTGTAAATGTGGTGGGGGTTTTGTGGCGGTTTTTCACTTCATTTGGTGGTCTTCTACAGGTTAAAGAGCTTATGGTTTCATGTAGGTCCTACTACTCTCTATGCTTCTAAATCATGCAATTGCCCGTGAGGCAGTGGAAGAGAAACAGAATGTAAACTCAGACTGCTGAGATCACTTTTTCCCAAAATCATAACCATGAATTTAGTCATAGATAACTATGAAGATATGTGAAAATATATCTAGGAAATTTCTTCTGCCAGATCACTCCAGGTTTTAAGTTGTGTCTTCTGCTGACCCTCCCACCCACACAAATGTCTCGTCAGTGCTGAGGCAGTGACATTTGTTTGTTTTTTTTATCTGCCTCTCTGAGAAATGTTCATGCCTAATGTTGTTCTGGCTTGTCTTGTCTCTATTGTCACCAGGTGGGAAAGTGTTAGCACTTTCTCTCCTTTGTGTTTCTTCTCCGTTTAAAATGGGTTGAAGTGCCTGCGAGAACAGTAGTTTTTCATATTTACCCTTCTGTGTGGAATTACTCTTCTGAATTGGAATAGAAGTGGAAGAGGCTGTAGAAATGGCAGGAGAGATCAGAGATTTAGCTGTCCATTTTTGCCTCAGTAAATTAGCAGCTTTCAACTGATCAGATTATGCGTCTAAAACAGAAGACAGTATTAATGAACAAATATAGCAGAGAAAATAATACATTGCTTATCATTTCATTATTTAGGTTGGATTTGGTATTATGCACTAAGAGTCACCAGAAGCGTTGCTATGAGAGTGAAAAATCTGGATTCAAATTAAAATTAATATTTCATCTCAGTACTGTCTGTATAGTTGAAAAGATAATGCAAAACCAGAAAAGGCCATAAGGACCAAGAAGCATGCATATTAATCAGTTCTGAAGATAACATTTTTATTTTCTTACTTTGTGTAATTTTTTTTATGTTAGAAGTCTTCATAGTTTATAGCATCTTGATTGAAAAAGATTGTATCAAAAAGTCAAAAAGAACTTATATCAGGTTACACTGATAATTTGTTGTGAAATATATGAATTAACCTTCAAAAGAGACTGTGCGACTGCTTTTTAATAATGCCAGAATATGAATTTCTAGTATCTGAATCAGATATTACAGTTTTTAGCCGAACTTTGCTGATGGAGGATGTGTGAGCACCAACCAGAAACTTAGAAGACTAAAGATATAAATTATATTGTCCCCAGAAATACCATACATTGTCTACTTTAGTACACCTACCTAATTTTAATTTCTACCTCAGTCTGCTAGGTTGGACACAATTTTAATGACTTTGTGGGGGTTTTTTTTGCAACTACTTCATAGTTGAATGGAAAAGAATAGCAAGACACACTTCCTAGAGAACTAAGTACAAAAACCAGAAGACAGTAACTTAATTTCATTGTTGAACTTCAAAGGTCTTTTGCTGGGAGAAGCTTACAGTTGTCCTGCTATTTTTTGTACTGGTTATATCAAAGAGTATTTCCCTGATCCATAAATGAAGTGGCAAATCCTTTCTTTCCAGAACCTGGAAACCTGCTGGAAGCTGCGAGATCAAAGCTATGAAATAAACCTGTTCTCACTTATGTTACACCTATTACAGTCACAACAGTGCCTTAGCCTGAACAGATCAACTCTTTTTCTTTTTAACTGTGATATTGTAATTCTATGCCTCATGAGTAAGAGTTGCAGCAGTGCTTAAATCCCAGCTTTGTTGATTTGCTTAAAAAAAAATAATTTAATCATTTTATTTTAACCTTTGATTTGTGGGACATGGAATACTATGGAGGGTTAGCACTACCTGAAAAATATCACCAAAAAATGTAATTTCTGCAAGGGGAGCTGTGAAGTGACAGCTTGTTTCATTATCTTGTGTTTCCTGTTAGATACTGAGCACACAGTTATACACCCAGGTGTTGCTGGGCTCACACTGCCTCAGGTGAAACCAGGATCATTGCCAGGTTTAATCCAGTTCTGTGGTCAGGGCACAGAAGCAGAAATACCACATGTTGCCCTTAGAGCAAACTTGCAGCTACATTTCCACAGCCACGAATTCCTTGCACTAAGCCTAATCCTGGGAGACTCAACACTTCTTGTGACTGACTCAGGGTAGAAACTCTTCACTTGGAAGAAGAGTTTGGCTGAGGTGGAGGAAAGGGAGGGGAACCTGTGGGGATTCTTAAATTATCTAAATCATTTTATTTCAATTTTGAGGCTACTTTACTAATTTAAATATTTTATGGGTTTTTTCCTAAGATTTTACAACACAAGGCTGAAGGTTGACATTTTCCATGTTAGATGGGGGCATATATTTACAGTATATGCTAATATAAATCAGATTTGCTTAAAATAAAGATATTTTTTATTCTCAATTTTTTGTTCTTATGTAGTTTCTGCTTTTTTGGTTGTTATATAATTTTCACTGCATGTCTCAATACTTGAGAACTGGAAGCTGGACCTGACAGAAGTAGAAGAAATTATTTTATGGGTTTAGTTAAGAAACTTTGTAGAAATCTGTCTTTATTAGCATGCTGTTTTGCTGATGATTTCTCTGTTTTCATTATGGCTTATAGCGCTGTAAATTAATTTAACATGAAAGGATGAAAATATTGCTTTTAAATTTTTTCTCATTAAATTATGAAAAAATATTACAATAAATAATAGAAAAGAATGCCTCTGGTAGAAGCTTCTGTTTACTCAATCATTGCTGTAGCAAGAGTGAATTATTGCAGAGCTAACTCAGAGGCAATATTTTTGCAGCTACATTACATAAAACAGATGATCTCAAAACTTCAAAAAACAGCACAGAAAAGAAAGCGCAGTCTGGATCCTTTGAAAGTTAAACATCTACTTTTATTTCTGTGAGAGGCTTGGGCAAGACAGTTGGCTGGAATTGAAGCCTCTTGCATCTCAAGTCCTGTGGTAATGAAGTGAAAAGTACATTTCATTGATACCCTGCATGCACCAGCTGGAGGTGCTGAATTTGAGGTCAGGACATTCCACACACATGGGTGATTATAAGGTGTCTGGAGGGGTAGAAAATAATTCTGTAAGTTATAATAGGAATGCTGATATTCTCATCAGCCTTACTAAAATATCTGTATTTTGCATTATCTGGCAAGAGCATCTTTTGTTCTGTTTTGGTCTTGGCTTTGTATTTTGGTTCCCTATGGGCCAAGCGGGATATTTTCTATATAGCTCTTTGTTGCCTGGGGTGCTAAAACATTCCTTTTGCTTAGGTCTTTTGCTTCTCATTTGTAAATCAACATTTCCAAGGTATCTTGCACATCTCAGTTCCATCCGTTTGCAATAATCCAATTTAGCTTCAAGACTGAATTATTCCAAACTTATTCCTCTGCAGTCTTTCTGTTTCCTCCTTACATTAATTTAAAGAGGTATTATACCATTCAAGTTGGGCAGAAACCATGTTGTATACAGGCAGGAACTGGACCTGAAATTACTGATGTATTGTCTGTCTTACCCACTGGAAATAAAATGATAGAAGATAATTTAAAACATCGATGGACAGATATCTTGGAAATTAACAAAAATGCTCTTAATTATTGTAATGGTAATTAGTCCTTTGATACTTAATTTTATGGAAGGGATAACCTATAACCCTTTTTTTTTAAAGTAGTGATGAGCTACAGAAATGCAATACTGAATAGCTCTAGTGATACCATAATGCATTTGGGTTTTTTCCTCTCCTCTCTTTTTGAGATTTTTAACCATGATTCTGAGAGACACCTTGCAAATGCTGATTTACAACTGAGAAGTAGAAGAGCCAAGAAATTGATATTTTCCAGGGCATTTCTTGTTGATTTAGTAATCTTGTGATTTCTTAAGTATCTTCTGCAAGAGAGGTAGAAATGTTACGTTTTATTTTGTTGTTGATGACAGATACATTAAACAGATGTTTCTTATGGAGCATTTGGGAATGTCACCTAGAAAACACATATAAGCATATTGTGTTAGGTTATGATTCTCCATGCTATGGACCAATGAAATAAGAAACTTCTTTTGAGATTCTTTAGACATTTAGTGTGCCAGATACATATGTATAAAATAAACTTGCTATATATGCACATGTTCATATGTATAATTTTCTGTGTATTCAGCTCTAGAATACAGTATTTACATTTGGCTGTCAGTTTCCAGAATGTATTCTAGATTGCACTTCTAGGTTAGTCTTTATAATACAGACCTGACCCTGAGCAAGCTGATCTCAAGAATAGATCTATTAGAGGATAAAATTTCATTTCTTCTGCAATGTTGTCTACAGTCGTGAAGAGAAAACATTTGCACGTTTTTCAAAATGTTAGGCTCAGTTGTGCCTTCCTCCAGGCCTTCAGGACTTACTGCTCTGCAGTAGGCAATGGGGAGAAAATAAACTGTGCCACAGATGCTACTGGGGCATCTTGAATGCTTTCCAGAATCTGTAGTCACAGCATTCCCATGCCACTTGCTTCCCACTGTTTTATAAAAGGTGCTAGTGTACAGTTGGTTTGGGTTATTCCCAGTCCTTTTAGGTTTGGCTGTTTTGGTAAATGAGGGAAGTAGAAGAGAGAAATTTGTATTTTCCCAAAAGATTGCTCTACTTGCTGACATACACCTGGACAACCAAACAAAAAATATGTTTATATTTGGCTGTCTTCAGGATCATATTTTCTGAAAACAAATGTGTGAAACTGTGTTATACTTAGGAAATCTTGCTTTAGGAGCTACACATCCACTTGGGCAGAAAAGAAGCAGTGTTCTATGGCTTCTGTAACACACTAAGTGATGCTGCTCTAGTTAGGGATAATAAATAGTGTTAATAAACTCTTTCAGCATGTTCTACAGAGCAAATTTATTTGCTAAAATTATTTTGTAATTTAAATAAATTATTTTGAGTCTATCATAATTGTCTCATGGAATATTAATGAATGGAGAGAGAATAAATTTAAACAATTCCCTATTCATGTCCCTTTTCAGGCACAGAGAAATACTGTTCTATTTTAAGTTATTTTGTGCTACACTTCTGGCACCTATTTTGAGTTAAAACAACTGTAAAAGTCATATTCTTTTTTCTTTTTTTTTTGTCTTTGTTCCTTAAATTTTGCCCTAGCACTTGCACCACTGAAAGAAACAATTGTAGAAATGAATGTTCAAATCTTGTCTAGTATTTTGCTGATGTTGGTGTAGATATTGTCAGAGTAAATTAATCCTGTAAATGCAAAATAATGCATACATAGGGATATGTATGGTTATTATAAATTAGTGATATGAGTAGCTGATATTACTCTTTATTTTCAGGATAGTTGTTTAGCTGCTGTTAGGGCTTTCCCGTCCTGGGATGGTAGAGGGAAGAGCTGTGATATTTAAATTAGCAGAGCAAACAGATGCAGCAGTTTTGGAGAAAGAAAGTAAAAAAATCTAGGTATCTATGAGACTCTAAGGACATGAAAGTGTTCTTTCAATTTTAATTTT
>VYXC01011366.1:157526-302151 GCA_013397175.1 Platysteira castanea
TTTTTTTTTTTTTTTTTTGTTTTTTTTTTTTTTTTTTTTTTTTTTACGTTTGGTCTATTTGAAGCTCCAGCCTCTGAGTTCATGATGCAGCCAGGGCAGATATGGTTTGGGTGTGCTGGGTACAACCACAGATACACTTGTTCACTGGTGGGGCTGGTTTGCAAGCCCAGTACTCTCGTTGACTTTAGCCTTACCTGTACTTTGGAAAATTCTGTTGTATGAAATGCTTAGCCGTTAATGCTCTGTAAAGAAGCCATACTCTTGTTTTGTTTTATATGTGCTTCAGTATTTTTGAAGAAAATCAGGACTAGGGTTCCCTGGGCTTGAGTTAAACCATTACTTGTACTAAATGAATTTGGCAGTTCTGAAATTGGATTTTTTAAAATTCCTTTTACATTACATTCCCAAACCATCAGACTGATTAGTTGTATTACCATTTTAAAGAATATACTTGGGCTGCCAGGTGTGGAGGGGAAACAGAACAAATTGATGTTCCATAACCTCTAAACCAGTCTTCTGACATTATTGAGATGAAGTGAAGCTTTCCACAGAACTGTTGCCCAGACTTGAACCAGATGTCAGCAGTTATTTTAATGTTAATGGGCTGGCAAAGTTGACAGAACTAAGGAAATCAGAAGTTACAAAGTCCTCCTGCTGTCCAGAAAGTATTTCAGTGTTTCATATCACAGTGATGTTGCTTTCCCGAAGCTGTGAATTACAGAGGCAGTGGTATTGATGGAATCATTACTGGTTTTGTAGTCAAACAAGTCTTTACCATGATTGACTGTTTTCCTATGAATTTAGAAATGCAATTAGATTAAGGGCTGTTCTGTGCTGTTCCAGCTGAAGGTGAAGAGAGATAATTATGATGTATTTGTCATTAATATGGCAGGAAAATGGTTATTATAAGAGGGTAAAGAGGCAGCAAAGTAGCAATATCATAACTTCTTTTTTAAGCAGTGAGGAAATCTTTTATAATGAAGATCACATTTGCATGGGATGGCTGCATGGGATGGCTGTGTGAGCTGTTTAATATGATTCCTGAGGCTTTTTTGCTAGACTCTCCTAGTTATCTCAGGATTAATTTTTTGAAAAGTACAATGAACATGTTAGTGTCTTATGATTTAAGTTAATCACATAAAATATCAGAAGATTAACTGCTAGAACATGAATTAAAATTAGACAACAGAGAATTATCTTTACCTTAGAAAATTGATTCTGAAAGCATGTAAAGCTCATTGGCTTTAGTACTAGGGTTAGATGAATATCAAGATTCAGATTTTGGCTTGTTCAGACTAAATCAAGTTGCATTAAGTCCCCAAATGTATGACTTAGCACTACGTTTAGAGCTGGTTGTCTTCTTTTGATAGGAATAAATATTTTCAAAATTAAAGCTTTTCAGAGTTATAAATTAATTTCAAAGAAATTTTAATATACGTTGAATAGTTTTCATTATGGTGATTTGGTTTTAGGAAACATTACTTTTTCATGTGCATGCTATAGTGAAATTTCATTTTATGGCACATATACAGTATATTAATATTCTGATTTATGATTCTGTGATTATATCAGAATAAAAGATGGCATAGTTCTGAGTCATAACTCTCTCCCTCAATCAGGGTGATAGTGTACTTCCAAGATTTCAATAATTCAGTATTCATATACTCAGAAGTCTTATTCAAAGAGCAGGAGTCTTCTTGAAAGTCCCTGAATATGCTTAAATGAAAGGAAGAAGTCACAACAGACCGAGTGGTGTTTAATATCTTATTATTTATGTGTTCTTCCAAAAGCTACAGAGAACTAGGGAGGAGTGAAGCAGATGAATGAAGTTGGAATAAATAAAAGTTAACTCAAGTCAGATAAAAGCTGAGACAAGGAGGAGGGTGGTTGGGGATGCAAATAAATAACTAAATAAATTCTCCCCATGTGTCCCTAGCATTTAATCTTTGTGTAAGAACTGGAAAGGCAATGTCTTTTATGCTGAACCTCTCTTAAAAAAAGACATGAAAGCCAGCATACATCAGTTGTGCTTTTCTGAACTTAAAATTTGTTTATATGTGTACTGTAGAGGTAATGTGTGAATTTTTATGTGAAGTCATTAACCTGTCTTCAACAGAGCAGTGACAAAGCAGCTACCATTTTAGTCCCATTTCAATAAAGTCACTTTAGTATACCAAAATTGTGCACATAAGTAGAACTAAGATGAACTTGTGGTTTTATTGATGTGTGATAACTCTATACCAATGTCTGAGTTGTCTTCGACAGGGGCACGATTATTCTTGCATCATAAAAACATCACTAGACCATCCTTGGTCTAGAATATAAATACCAGTTTTTAAATGTGCCATAGTACAGTAAATAACTAAACAATTCAAAATTTTATATTTGAAAGTGCAAAGAAACTCTGCCTATTTTTTTTCTGGATTTCCAGTATATTTCTTGAGGTTGGTAGCAGCAAGCAATATATCCCTCCATGCTTCTTTTGCTGACTTCTGAATTCCAAAGCAGAGGTAGCACTAAGCAGGGCTTTTCAAAGTGTATTTTAGCAATCCATTATATGTCTACAGTCGTGTGTGTCTAGACCTATCACACTGCATTTTGGAACTTCTGCTTTATAAACCTTTGGGGAAATGTGACTGTTAAGGGTAATTTTATCAGACCTAAGAGAAAAAAAGTCATGAAATTTAACAGTGAGAAGTAATATTTTTTCACTTTGAACTAAATGTACAGAAATTTCCTGAAGACCATGATCCTGCTCTGAGCTGTTTGAATCTGGGGTTTGGCCTCTACAATCTGTAACTTCTTTATGGGGGTTTTCTTAGCTTTAGTTGGGCTCTTCACGAGAGCCTGCTTTTACACTGTCAGATTTGAAACTGGTGCTATAAATTTGGTCTTGTAAGTTATAGTTTTTTCATATGTCGAATCACTTCTTTGAATTGCTTGCTTGCTTGCGTTACAGTAAAGGAAAGAAAATGCTGAGGCATTTTCGTTTCCCTTCCCAAAGGGGCACTGCATGTTTTCAGCACATGACAAAATGATGTGAGGTGGTTTGGGTATGAAACCCACCAAGCCCTTTCTGACTCTTCACAGAGAGTCACAAGTGTTGAGTGCCCTTTCTCAACGTGCCATGTTCAGCATTAAGGCTTTTGGTGTGATATCACTCCTTGCTGCTGGCACTGGAATTACAGAATATACCCACGGTAGAAGCATATGGTATTTTGTGATGCTATTATAATGAGTACCATTGAAATAAGAAATATTTGACATTTCCTCCAAAGAATAAGTGTCACAGAGGCTACTGGAAACCTGTAACTCTACAAAAAACAGATATGAATTAATGGTGTGTCACAGTGAGATTCCTGTTGAACTGTTTATTATAAATACATTAGAGTGAAGCAAAGTGCTAGGGTTAATGTTATTGCAGTCAATTATCAACAAATTAGTAATGATTAACCTACTTTTAGAATACATTTGTGATGAGATATTTCCTCTGGTTTATTAAACTGTAAGGTCACCAGAGGAAAGATTTTAACATGTACATTCGTTGCGTTGTGAGTTAATAGTCACATTTTCCTACCAAAATTACTTCAATGTAGTAGTGTTTCCATTTTGATAGGACAAATCTACTAGCTTCATTTATATTTATTCCCATGTAGAAGAGTTGATAGAATGTCTAAAAGCTGTCAAGGCAGCATCAACTGGTTTTCAGGAGAAGTAAAAATGGAACTTGATTTTGATACTCAAGAGTCTTAAAATATGGAACCCAATATTAAGAAACATCTATTAGAGAATTGACTAAAAGTTATGGAAGCAGAACTAAACCGTTCATATGCTGTTTCTGCAGTGTAATTGAGCATATAAATATGAAGGTGGATATAAATTCAGGCTCTTTCAATGAAGAGAGCTTTCTCATGAAAATATTAGATTTGAGAATTGCCATAGCAACAGTGCTGTTTCAGAAGGGACTAACACTATATTTTTTCACTATTATATTTCCATTTCAATTTATTTTCCTTAAAATTATGCATTTTCTGGACTTTGTAATGTTAAGGGAGTGTCATACATGTGTGCTGGCTCCAGGATCGCTGAAGAAAAATATTTAGCTAAAAGGAATTTATGTGCAAAGCCATAAAATGCCAACTCTAGCATTTCAGAGACCCTATATATCTGAGTAAAAAAGCAGTGGTAATACAGCAGTGAAAAAGCAGAATAAGATTTTTAGTGTAAGTAGTACCCTACTTATCTGATTTTAAATTATTTAATATATCTTCTTATTTTTTGGAGACAAAGGGAAAACATTTTGGGCAATTAGTAATAATTTTGAGTTTAAAGAGAAAAAAGAAGATTTTGCCATTTAATAGTCTAATTTATTTAGCACTTAAAATACTAACCCTTGGCATATTAGAAGATACTCTTTACATTAGGATGAGCTAATTTGGTTTTTGTGATTTTGTTTTTTTTATTTGGGTTTTTTATGTGATGTAAATAAATGATATTTCTTTTAATATTTGGGAAATGTGCACTTTACCTTTGTTCTGAAGAAATATGTTTTAAATATATTCTCTCCAATTTTGCTGTCAGTAATGTATTTCTTTTCCTTTCTTTTGGACTAGCAAGGCTTCTATTTCAAGGCTGTTCTTATGTCCACTCTGCCAAGAAGCTAAATTATCTGAAGACATAGCAAAGAATATTTAATTAACTAGAGCATCCTAATTGCTGTAGTTACATTTTAAAATTTAAAAGGGGCAGCAAAGACCATCTCTTTTGATGGCCCATACAGTGGCTCAAGTGGCTCACAAAATGACACTTACAAAAAAGAAAGATATGTCGGATTTTTAACTACCTTCTATATTTACAATCCTATTATCTGGAACTGTTATCTCCTCCATTAAGTAGGTATTTGTTTAATTTTTTCTTTCTCACAGGCTTTACTTTGGTGGGTTTATTCCATCCCTTCTGTAGTTCTGGATATGCAAAAAGTCTTTTCCATTTGCTACTGGTGTGATGCCTCTGGTGCTGGAAAAAGCTACCTGCTTTTACAAGAACATCTAATTTCCATAAGATATAAATAATGTCTGAACTGAAGTTAAAGAGTTGCAGAATTATGAAATAATAACTTTAGTGGTTTTTTAGAGACACCACCAATATTGAAGTAGCAAGGACAGAATAATCTGAGAAGACAGCATTAAATTCTCTTTAGCTGACTTTTTTCATTATTTTTTATAAAGTACAAAGGGAAATTCTGCAGTGGGAAACATTTTTATATTTAGCCTAAACAGCAACCCAAACCTCCTTTTGTCCACTGAGAATTCTTGTTTCTCAGCCACAAAGGTTCCTTCTTTTGAAATCTGTTTTCTACACTGAGACCTCAGCTATCTGCTAGTGCAGGATATTCATTCAGTATTAGATGTTTTTACTAAAGGCCATGACCTTCAGATTCCTGAGTTTCTGACTTTGTATTCAACATAAACCTGACATACAGCAAGTGTTGACTTCCTTGTCTTGAGCACAAGTTAGCTTGAGTTAGGTTTCCAGTTAAAAGACAACAGTCTTTTAGAGAGGTGAAAAGTCATTTCTAATCTATATAAATTGATTGTTTCCCACAGCTGATACAATTCTATTAAGGTAAGTTGAGAGGCAAAAAGGAAAAAAATTTGTGTATTTGGTAGTGTATTTATATTTTCAATGAGTACAGTTCATGACCTCTAAGTAAAAGGGGCACACACAATGCCTTATCAAACCAGAAACTGCTTAGGTTTAACACCAGACTGAGCTAAACTCAATTCTGAATATAAAAAAGTGTCCTTTTTACTTTTAAAAGAACATTCACTGATTACATGAATGCACATGCTTATGCACATGCTTACACTAAGAATGTAATAAAAGCAAATGAAAAGAAATTAAGACAGCTTGAAAAACCATTTTAAAAGGTCTATCATAAAGCCTGTTCATTCCTGCTGTGTCACGAGACAGTGGAAGACTATTTTTTTATTTGTTTGCTTGTTCAAATGAAACCAGTACTCCTGGTTTCATATCCTCCTCTTCCTCTGCATAACACAGCACGATTGCAGCTGCTGTGGAGTTGCAGATGTATCTAATTAATAATAAAACACCAGCCTAAAAGCAGACTTTCTGTGCCACCAGTTAGAGGATCCTGGCCATGTTTGTGCCCTGGGCAGTTTTTTACAGCTGGTACCAAGTGTGAGGACACTGCTATGCCCCCGTGGCTCTGATGGCATTCAGAAAGAGCTGACCCTTTCTGTTTCTGACCCTTTGTTTCACTTTATGTCCATGAACCAAGACCACGTACACCTGTCTGCCTGTGAGACAAGGCTGCTGTCGAGTTGTGTTTGCTCAGCTGACCCAAGGCTACCTGGGTCACTCCTACTTTTTAAGCAGCTTTGAAAGTTTTTTTTTTTGGTTATATTTGTAAGTGATACACCATATGCTTTGCCATCTGTTGTTTGCATGCCTTACTTTAAGGAAATGTGTAGACCATTTTAAATAAATGCACTTCTATTAAAAGTATCATTATACTCATGTTTTCCAAGCACACCTTGATAGGTAGAGCTGAGCTAAGACTTAGTCCTCTTAAAATTGTTGTGATTACAGCAGTCTTGGCAGACAGAAAAAAAGCAAAGAGTAGCAGATAGATTAGAAATCAGACTTTCATTTCAGTGAGTGTCAGTTTTACTTTGTCTAGAGTCAAAGCAGGTATTAGAACTCTAAAAATGGCTTTAAAATATCTAAAAGATACCTTAAGGTAACTTTTTTTCACTTTTCATCATGAAGGACACATAATGAACTACAGAATGGAATTTCTTGGCATCAGCTTGAAGCTGTAGTTTTTCAAATAAAGATATTAACTCTGGAAAGGCATTTTAGAGACTTTCCATTTAAGGATGATTTTGGAAGTTTCTGAAGATTAAACAGACAATAAGGAGTCTTAGAATATGATTTTTTTTAAAAAAAGGTTGGTTATCTTCTCTGCTTTTTAATATCTCAGAATACACTGGTGAGTAAATGGGAGCAGGAGGAGAAGAACACAACCAGCTCCCATCCTATCCCAACCCTGAAAGGATACACATTTCATATGGTTGGGCCTCAAGATCTGGCCAAAACCCAGAATTTCCAATTCACAAAGAAAAGTGTCAATTTGATATGAGGCAGAATCAGACCGGAATGGAAAGTACTCTAAATTACCTTGAAATTAGGCATGCTTTGGAACTTACTGATTTCTCACTTCCAAAAACCTTTAGTAATCACTAAGAACTTCACCAGGACAAGAAATCACAGATCCCTCGGCTTTCAATTCCAGAAGAAACCCACCAAGCTTCAGTGGTATCATTTGTCCCCCTTACACTGAGGTGACCTGGAAATAGCAGGTGCTGAGGAAGAGGTGTCCTGGTGGAGCTGCAGTCCCCAGAAGGAGAATATTTGTGTTTATGTGCAATTTACCAGCAGCCGAGGCAGGGCTTCATCAAAACCCCATCTTGAAACTGGCAAAAGTCTGTTGAGACTGAGGACTTTCTAGACAGGCGTTTCTGGCAGCATGTGTGGTGAATGTCTGTGAGAATGCCAGGCTACAGGAGGTTTTATGAGCAGAAAATGTACTGCTTGATTTGCCAAGCAGGTTGCTTGGTCTTCTCTTTCGTTTAAATATGAGAAGTAGAACAGGCTCCAATAATAAAGTAAATTTCTTAATCAGGTAATTATATATATTTTGGCAATTTGATTCACTAAGAATGATGGAATGCTGGCAGACTGATGTCAAATAAATCAGATTTGAGCAATACATTAGTGCCACACATGGATTCAAGGCTGGACAGGCTGGACAAGAATTGGGATTTCAGAGACCCTGGAGACACTTTTAAAGAAATATTCCTTTTGCCACCCATTCCCAGACTGCTGGATGCTCAGTTCTGGAGTTACTATCACTACTGGTGTTAGATTTTAAAAGGCTGTGGGTACATGCCACCTTTAAGCTGACCTTCTAGAGATTTCATAATGTAAAGCCAGTGACTCCATATTGCAGCATATTCCTTTTGTTCACTGTGGGTTGGGTTGTTTTCTCAGTCTTTGTTACAAGTGGCATCTAAGCCACGTTTCTGCTCTTTGCTGCCCTTCTGCTTTTTGTTGTTCCTTATGCAATAGCTGCATTACATTACTTTTCTACACAGAATAAGGATATCATTGTTAATTATTAGTTGATTTTATTTTAGTAACAAACCCTTTCTTTTAAAGTAGAATAAAAATGCTTTTTTCCCTCCTCTTTTCCTGGTTTTATGTGTTGAAAAAGGCTTAACAAATTTATCCTTTTTTTTTTGAACATGAAATACTGGGAAAGAAAAAAACCATCATTGTAGAGTTTGTGTAGCTGCTTACTTAATTCCAGTAATTTCTTCTGTAGTTCAATTTGTAAGAAACACTTTTAAATGCAGTAAGTTGAAGTATGCAATACATGGGGTTTAGATTTATTTTTATATGTACATTAAATATTTGAGTTGTTTGTTTCAAAGCTTTTTCATTACATGCTGCATCATCAGAAGAAAGCTCTTAAAATGTATACTCTTGTGATCTGAAGTTGCTTGCTTCCCTAAATATGCCAGCATGTGCAAGATATGCTTTGAAATTAATAATATTGAAAAACAACTCAGCAGTTGTATTTGCCTTATTTAATTCCTGCTGAGATGATTATGCTTCTATTAGCTGTGCAATTATATTGCACAGCTCACTTGAAGTATCTCAAGCTGTAGCTTTTTTGATTCTGACTATTTTAGCACTTCACAAAAAACATCAAAGGTTGAACCACAGTGAATAGATCTTACCAAACAATTTATGTTTCTGACTTTGAATTACATTGGCTAACTTCTGCCTTATTTATTTTTAATAAGCATCGTGTTTAAATGTGATATTATTGCATGTGAAGAAATGTGTTTAGACAAATATAACACTATAGAGGTTAGGTACGTGGAAATAGCCATGTGACAATTTAAGATTTCTATGAATTTCTATATGAAGTTCTACTTTGAACAAATATTCCAAGTTTACAAGTTTTGTCTAGGTTTGGTTCTATTATAAATAATTGCAGGCAGAAGTGAAAGTCTAAAAGAGTTGATGTTTGAGGAATGAATGAACAGAAGTGGAGGTTGGAAGACCTCTTTAGGGGTCTCATTTAAAGCAGGGATAATTTGTGGAAATTCAGCTTTGAAATGTTGGTGCACCTTGTGATTGTACAACTAGATTGCATTGATTAAATGTCAGAGTACCAAACTACTTGGATATTGGTTTGGGATTTGTGTTAGTTTTAATTTAGGTGAGTACTCCACATGGAGGAAGAGTGGTTTGGAGGATGGTAGCCAATTTAATCTTGGTCTTATATAGGAGATTCTGTTTGTAACATAAACTTTACAATCTCTTCATGAAATGACATTGCATTTCTGAGGGGCTTTTGGTGGTGTTTGTTGGATTGGTCTTTTTTCCACCAGTTTCTCTCTTTTTGTTCATTTTATTCAATACTGGACAAAAATGTGAGTCCAAGTAAGAGGAATACGTATTTAAATCTCTGAGAGACACAATTTATACAAATTCTTTAGCAAAGATATCAAAAATAGCACTGATATGAAGCCAGCTCTACAAAAAAAAAGTCAGAATGACTCTTAAAAAGACAGTCTAGAATATTTTACTGCTCCATGACACAAATGGCTAAATTTGCAGTTTCTGAACTTTCTACAGTGAGAAAAAAAAATTCGATGAAGGCATTTACTCCATAATATGTACTGATGTGATCTTAGATTTAATACCCAAACAGAATCACCTTATAAAAAAACTATCTGAAGGCATATTTTTAATGTGCTGTCAAAAATAGTCTGTTCCCATTGAATCTAACCATCTGAAGCTTATGCCCATTTTATGTTGTGAACTGTATATAATTTTGAAAACATGTGTTGTATTGCAACTTGTATTTTGAATGCATCCGTAAATTGTGTGTGATAAATTATCAGAAGGTATGAGAAGTGGCTCTAAGCAAACAGTGCCATAGCAATAAGACTATTATACATAACAGAGAATTTCTAGCTCACAGTTCACAAGCATTTTCAGAAATTCTGAGACCTTTCACACATGAACAGAGTAGGCAAAGTATCTTATGCAGAGTAAATCCAGCATTTCTTTGCTGCATCAGACTTGCTGTGCATATACTTTGAGACTGCACAGCACCTGAGCAGAGGTTATTCAGGATTTTTGTCTGTTCTGCCCTTGATGAAAGCACTTAGAAAAGCAAACTGCACTGCATAGTATATGGAAGATGTCACTGCATATTTAATCTAAACTAAGGTGATTTATCCCTGCAAACCGTGGAGAAGAAAAGTGGTATTGTCACATTCACAGGCACAGATTCCACAGTGGAAGTGGAGAATACATTGAAGAAAAAAGCTGGACTAAACCAACATATTGACTCCCTTTGCACAATGTTTCCTTGAGACCAGCAGGTTTTTGAAAGCTTCAGGCTGGAAATTTTCAGTTGAATCTTGTGGGCATAAAAAAGATCAGAGGCTTATTTAAAGAAAGAATACTTCAAATGGGAAGGCGGCTAAGATACAGTCAAGAGCAAAAGGTGCAGAAATTTTTGCTGGGAGTGACAGCTTTGGTGAGAACTTGAAGTCAACTGCATAGATTTTATTTTTTGCAGACCCAAAAAAAATGCACTCATGCATTCATCCTCCCCTGTTGGCTGGGATTAGGGGACATTTTGGTTGTTTGGGTTATTTAAAGAGAGTGTAGCCTGTGAGTGAGCTGGGAAAACTTGAGGGTTCTTGGCTTTACAGCCACTTTAAGGACATAAAGGAACTGCTGCCATTGGAGGGGTTCTTGACAGCACTGTGGTGGTTGAGAAGCTCTGCTGAACCACCCTCAGAGATTTGTGGCTGATTAGCAGAAGTCCTGGTGTGGCCTTTGAAACACCTCAAATATCAAAGAGGGAGTTTCCATTTGAGAGTATCTGAGAGAGGCTGGACTTTAGAATGACATCCATCTGTAAGCATATAAAGGTTATTCTTTTAAAGCCAGGTGAAAATCAAGGAATGAATCTAATCAAACTTAACCCTACCCTGAGGCTAAAACCCTGAGGCAGTGGGTTATGACAGTGTTCATTTTTCCCAGATATAGGAAGATTTTGCTGCTCTGTGGCACAGGTGGCTATAGGAATAAAAATTTGGAATGTGATATTCATACAGATGATTTATATATGATGGGTCTTTATTGATAAGGAGAAAAAAAATGCTAAAAATTTGTCTAAGACTTGTCTAAGCTTCCACGGGGGTAAGAACTAGACTATCTTCTAGGTCCCCTTGCAACCCAAGCCGTTGAAGCATTAAAGTGAAATAATGAAACTAGATATGAAAAAATATGGAAGGCAAAGCCAAAACTGATGTGAGAAATTGTCAGTGTTGAGTCTTGCTAAAGTGACTACAGTATCTTAACAATGATCAGGAGCATGAACAATGGTAGAGTACTTTACACATTGCAGGTAAAAGAATCAAGTAAAATATATCAAATCAGCTTTTGCAATGTGTGTCATCTTTTTAAATTATTCAAATTATGAACTAGCTAGAGGAAGAAAGCAAATAGAATATTTTATGATGCTATATATGGGAGAGTTTATTAATAAATCTTATAGCAGTGTACCTACGTGCTTCCAATATGCAATTTTGAAGTTGCTGGAGTATATTTATTGCTGATGGTGAAAAGGAACTCTAATTTAAGGAAACATTTTGCAAACCAGTTAAAACAATAACCTGATCTTAAACATTTGTTGAGGAAGTAAATTTTATGCTCAGGATTAGGCCCAGTATAGTTTTCAGAGCTTTATTTGAAAATAATGAAAATATTTGAAAAAGTTCCATATTGTGAAAAAAACTAAAATAGGAACATAGATAACCCAAATTAAGAAGAATGAACAAGAGGAAACTTTGTCACCTATGGCAGGAACGTATCACACTGGACGTTTATAAAGTAAAAAGCTTTCTTCTCATGTCTGTACAAAGCTTTCTTAAATTTATTTCCATACACATATATTTTAAAAACTGTGCTTGCTAGAAGTTAATGTTCCTGTTACTATTTTTTCTACCTGTCAGCTATGGTGTCAGAAACTTATATGGATTTGTCTGTTTTGTATAAGTAAATAAATATTCCAAATGGTCTTCAGGACAGATTGCTAAGATTCAACATTAACACTAAATGTTCTTTTGAACATTTTAATGAAGTTTAAAATAAATCTTGCATTTCCAATAAGTTGCTGTTTCCAATAAATACTGCAGGGAAGAAAAAGTCCAAAAGCAAGTGTAAGATTAAAATTGTTGCTGAAGCCAGGACATGTTAGTAATTAAAAAAGACAGTTGGTTGCCTTTTTCATTTCCTTTTTTTCAAGCTTAAGAACCCACTCCTGCTGTGCAGTTAGCAGTCCATCCTGCTACCTCTTTTGTCATCAGTACTTTTGCATGCACATCCAGACACAGATTTAACTCTTTGAGGCTATTGGAAGAGCACACAAAGCTACAGGGGCCCAGATCTACAAAGATCAAGTGCCTTGTAAGCAATAATTTCCTGATATCCTTGTCATATAAAGCTAAGCCTGCTCTAGACAATGAAGTAAGATAAGTGATTTATGTGCTGACTTCCATTTATCATCTGCAGCCTTACTGGGTTTTTTTTTGGGGGGGGGGGGTTATATGCATTTAGTCTTTTTTATCTTTAATTCAGTTCTTCTTCCCCATAGAGGACAAACCTCAAAGATTGATAACAAATGCAGTTTCTCGTAACTCCCATCTCTCTTCGGCTATCCTGAATAAAATATGTTGAATTAATTTTCTGTTTTGCTAACTTTTTTTTCAATTCCATCCCCAAAGAGATACAAAGACAAAGAAAAATTACTTTCTGCTGTGTTACTTAAGTGTGTAACTGCTATTGAACAGTAGCAAAGTGTTCTGAGCAAGTGTGTATAAAAAAGCAGGATTAATAGTGGTAGGCTTTTAAAAGATCAAAACTTGACAAGACAAAATTGGTTATTTGACAGTTACAGAATTGGCAATTAAAAAGAACACAGTAAGTATCCTATTTCTGAAGACAGGAACATGTACTGCTGTTTGATTAAAACTGGCTTGTAGACTCTGTACTTCATTCAGCCCTTGCCACTTTGTATAGAAAGGTACACAAAAGAAATAGCTGTCCACTGAAGTTGGAAGGGTGAAGCAAGAAGATGGAAGAAAAATTGTTTACAGTGAAACAAGAGGTCAGTAGAAGCTAAGTGGTTCTATTGTGAAACAAGAAGAAATTAAATATCAGGAAAAAATTACCAGGCAGGATCTTACCTAACTGTAAATAAATCTTCTTTCTATAAAGGTAGTAATTGTTTTCTTATAACATAGAATTATTCTGGTTGTTTTATGCTGTGATGGCACATCACAAGTTTTATCTAATTTGCTTTTTCCCTTTCTCTTTGGTGTGAATATACTGATGTCATGAGCTGTGGATTATATTGTCCAAAGGAGTCCATTTGGATGTTCCCCTGTTATGCTTCATTTCTTTATGAATTTTAAACTTTCTTCTTCTTCTTCATCATTCCTGTAGATACAGTAGACATCCACTACAACATCTTTGTTTTCCAGCCACCTACTCCTGACCCAGAGACTGTGCACCACATCATCACTCACTGTGGGGGTGTGAGGTCAAACCTCTCCCTTACGTGACCTGAGGTGTGATCTCACCTGGCCTGGGCTGCCTGTCCCTCCTGGGCAGCCTGGAGTTCCCTGACCCAGAACTCCAGTCCTGGGACTTAAGCTCAGTGGAAAAAAACACGAAACAGCGGTACCAAAACCAACATTGCTCTGCCTATCTCAGAACCTCGGGTTGAGAGCTGGTTAAGGCTGAAATTATTTTCTCTCTCTGTTATGTTTCCTTATGAAATTATTGGAAAATCACTGAGCAAAGAAACTTAAGGACATCTTCACTGCAACTTATCAGAAAAAACAAACAAACAAAAAACCCCAACAAAACCCAGTCCTATTTTTGCTTGCATCTTTATGAAAGGAATTTTCCTTTTCTTGGTGAGACAGGGATGACCAAACTTCTCTTTAGGAGTAGTTGCAGGGAAGGCATCCTGGTGAAATGGAAGTGTTATTTTTCAGTGATCTTCATTTTCTGTTTTTATAAATTCCAGAAAATTTTATTAATGACTAGTGAATGCTGTGAGCCTAACACGATTCTGGTCTTAATCATTAAATATTTCAGGTTCAGATCTCTGTTACAGGGACATATAATTGCAGTGACAATTTACATATACATAGTAATTTTAACATTTTTCAATCACAGGTGAAAGAAGTCTCACTTCTGAAACAATTCAGTGTCTCTTGCTGCTTATTTGGTTTGTATAAGATGAAAAGTTGTAAAAATTAAACAGTTCTAAAGAATCTTCAGATTTTTTTTTTGTCACAGATTTTTATTAAAGGAAATTTGAATTATGTTCCCTCTCCATGTCAGTGGTGCATAAAATGTTTCTATCTCATTTTGGGTGGGATTTTGAAGTGTAACTTCAAGTGAAACTCAGAGAAAAGTAATTTCTAGGTCTGAAGTGCCCCAAATGGGTCATTTAAAAAGAACTGAGTACTATACAGTAGTCTAGTAATTTCCCTCTCTTCCTTTTGGGTTGTGTTGGTTTTGGGCTTTTTTCTATATCCTAGCAATCAGTAATAACTTAAAATACCTTCATTTAAGTGTCAGCTTGTAAAAAAAAAGTAATAGTAATTTTAATTAACTTTTTGAAAGAAAGATCTACATGAATATGGTTTTTTCCATAGGGTATTGAGCCATTGACTTGCTAGCTGTCAGGATGCTCTTTGTATTTTTCAGAAAGGAACTAAAAGTAAAACGCCTTAAGTAAATTCCAGGTCAAAGGGAATTTCAAAAGTCTAGCTTTTTCTTGAAAAAACGTTGCTGAGGTTTTACCACTTATTGCCAAAAATCATTCTAATACTGTAACTGCAGCATTCTGATTGCTGCATATATTTCCCCAACACATAAAAATACTGACATTAAATAACTGAGAAACAGTACTTAGACTAATTATACTCTTTAAATAAAGATGACATGCAAAGTCAGATTATACAGAACAATAAATGTGCAGTAGACTAAAGTTTTTATTGTCCCTGTTTTGAGAGGACCTGCAATGGAATTTATAGAAATCTATTTTCTATTTTAAAGGAGTTAGACCCAAGACTTTTCTGGGTTATCCAGGGATGAAAGAGATCTTGGTTTAAGCTGGCATTGCCCGCAGGAGACCTGAAGGATGATTTGCACAGGTGCTGATGGTGTTCTCCTCTGTAATAGGGAGCCTACAGCTGTCACATCCAGGGAGAGCTCAAGTTTTGGAGTTACTAAAAAGGTAGAACAAGACATATTGCAATAGCAGGCAGAGTGCTGCCTCTCTTCTAAAGCAAGCCTTTTATGTAGGGGGGAGTTTGTCAGACAGATTTTACCTGAAGGGCTGGTATGAACAGCAGGGAAAAGCTGGTCCATCCAGTTTCACAGTTCCTTCAAGGAACTCTCTTTTTGCTAAAGAATCTTGGCTTGACTGTTTAGTGCCCATCAAACATTTTCTTTCCTGCTCTTGTATCCTTTTGAGCCGACCCTTAATCCTTCTGATGTGATAGTTTTCACAACAGAGATTAAAGCAGCACTGATTGATAAAAAGCTAATCCTGGGTAACAGTTACTTTTCTATCCCTGAGTTTGGGATGCTGTCTTGAGGTTTTAGGGCTCACCTGCTGTTGTTGGTAAATCAGTGCAGGCTGTGCTTCAAAGCTCACATCCCATCTGCATAGAGCTTGGTGTTGTGCTCAACAGACTGTGTGTGTCTGATTCTTGGAATTAACTGTGACAGCAAGATCATTTTGGCAGATGGTTGCTGTGGCATGTGTATAGGTATATTTGAAGGATGATAGTGTTATTCTATTTCCTGATGATCATACCTTTGCTTATGGAAAAGACTTTCCTTTTGCCTGGTTGTTTGGTTTTATTTTTTTTTTAACAAATATGCAAATATATGAATTAGAAAGTCATTCCTTGGTGGGGTTTTCTTATTCATTTCCTTTAATCTAAGATAACTTCTGCATACCAAGCATGTCCTTTGGCAAGTAAATGAATGTAAAAAGAGGAAATGTAAAAGGTTTGCGATATTTCCTTTTTCATCAGCTCCTAAAATTTCCTCCTACAGACTATTTTATTTCGTTTTGTTTCTTATAAGGCTGCATCCCCTTGAGATATTGTTTAAGCAGCATCTCATGTCTGTCCTCACTTGCGTGTGCCCTTGGCAAACAGATGCAATTGCTGAGTAACAAACGTCAGAACTCTGAGTGTCAGTGTTTGGTTTTCAGGCTTCAGCAAGATTGCAAAAGGAACACAAAGCTCCACTGGGAAACTCAACATCAGTATTTCATTTAGTGGTACAGCTAGATTATGAAGCACTGTATGTGAAAGGGTATTTTTTTCAGAAAACTCACTGATGTGGAAAGAGAATTCTGAATTTTCTCTATTACCAAGTCAAATGTATAGAAGCCATTTGAAAACTACAGCCAAATTTTCAATTTGAATTTCAGATGAACCTTTTTTTTTTCTTAATTTTATAAAAAGTATTTTGCTAAAGGAGGTGAGATAAATAAGAAAGTTGCCTTTTCCAGGAAGCTCCTTCTCTCTTATGAGGTTAGTCAGTCATGAAGTTTTCTTATGCTTAAGAGAAGAAGGTAAGATTTTCACTGAACAGACAGAGGTTTTTATCCCGATGTTAATCAGATTAATTTCAGTTTAACACAGTAGGCATTTCAGATAAAAACAGTGTGTCTGAAAGGAAGTTTTGATCTCACTGGGACTGACAACTGAATGAGTGCATGATGCAGGTGCATTATTATCCCTTGTTTAGCGAGTATTTGTTGAATAGTGACATTGCTCTGTCAGTTATGAATAGGTCTATGCCATGAGAATTCTTTCTGCGCAAAATTGATTATATGTCAAATATGTGTAGCTAGAAGATAATAAGTGGTATTGTACTGAATGGTGTAACAGTGACTATTGCTATGAGTGCCTAGAGGGATATTACATTCATCCTGTTTCAGCCATAGTTTGCCTAATTTTATCTTTTAAATCTCTGGGATTTCTTACGCTCATTCCACTGGGGTAAGACAATACCCTAGAACTTCCTAAACTACTTCTGGGATATAAGTTATGTTTTTACCCAGTCTCCCTCTCTCTCTGTCTCTTCCCTCACCTCTAGCCTGGAATTCCTGTTATTCAGAATTCATATGCAGATGTTAGCATATAATCATTATAGGAATTATTTTACATCACTTCTAATAAGATAGGAAATGTATTTTTTTTTCAAAGATACAAAATGTATCATGTGTCACTTCTTTTGTGCTTAGTTTTCTTGCTTAAAATCCATACACAGTTCTTTTTAATTCTCTCATGAAAGCAGTAGTGATACTTCAAAGAGGATTATAGGAAAAAAGGATATTTTATTTCCATAGGGAACATGTAACTTCTGGTTTTGTTTCTGTAAGCAAACTCCACTCCCTAACATAAAGGTAGAAACTATCCCTCTGTGGTCATTTACATAGTACACAGTAACCCAGATACCTCTGTTATTATTTTCTCACATTCTTCTTCATTCACCTTTTTATGTACAAAAGTCTTTTGAATGGGTATGAAAATTTGCAGAGTTTTCTAGAAATCAGAACATGATATATTGCAATTGACAACTTCATGAGAACAGTATTTGCTGCGGATGCAATATAAAGAAAGCTACAAGGTTGCTTTATATGCAGAGTAGAAATAGTGGGTGTTAATCCCAAGGGAATGCAAACTAATTTTTTTTTCTAGAAGTGATGCTTCTTTCTCTGAATTTGATACAGATATGACAACTAATGAGTGTGTGTACTGGGTTTATGTGGCCAGGTTTTGGTAGTGGGGGAGTTACCAGGTGGCTTCCATATGGATAGATTTAGATTGGAGATAAGGAAGAATTTTTTACAGTGAGCTGTTAAAACACTGGGAAAGGTTGCCCAGAGAGATGCTGGAAGCCCCGTGCCTGGAAATATTCAGGGTAAGGCTTGACAGGGCTCTGAGCATCCTCATCTCTTTGAAGATAAGGGGGGTTGGACTAGATGATGTTTAAAGGTCTCTTCCAACCTAAGCCATGTTATCATTCTATGAAGGAGTAGGAGGAATATGTTCTAAGAACTGAATTTCTTATTATCCTAATCTGATTTGTTTGATAATAAATTCAGCTTATTTTCCCTAATAGAGTTTCTTCTGCCTCTGAGGGTAACTGGTGAATGATCTCTCCCTATCCTTACCTTCATCCATGAGCCTTTTGTTTTATCTTCTCCCCCCAGCCAGCAGAGGAGGGCACCTGGCATCCAGCCAGGGTCAACCCGTCACAGTGTGCATAAACAAGATGTATTTTTTTCAGAATTAAATTAAATATGGGGTTAGTTGGTTGCTTGCTTGCTTGCTTGCTTGCTTGGTTTGTTTTTAATGTGTGTTGTTTTTGTTCTGGATGAATCTGAAGAGAATCTGGGAGGACCATTTTCAAATGGCAGCAGTCCTGTTTAAACTGAACTTCTCCTGCTTCTCCTGCCTACTGTCAGCAGGGTTCATACAAAAGTGGGCATTGTTGGTATCTTTGAACGTGTTACACAAATGCCATTCAGAAGCCTCTCGTATATACCATTGCTGCAAAAGCTGCTGTGGGAGTAAAACAGTTAAGGCAATCCAGGTTTCCACAATGTCTTCTCCTTTTAAGTTTTTTTTTCATTAAAATACAACTTGGTCTCTTGAGAAGTAGTTAGCATTTATTATGAACAATAAAATGACAGTCAGCTCTTTTTAGTTGCAATCTGATATGTTGTTTTTGACAATGTCGTTTCCACAGTTGCCTGTGGTACTGTGCAGTGTTCTTCAGCACATTTTTCAGCTTTGGGTGGTATAACTAATGTGGCTGGACTGCATGTTTGAGCAGTTTTCAGCTTTCTGAGATACTTGAGCCCTGTTTCCAAGTGTATTCCTGAATTTTATGAATATGTGAGACCTTAGGTTATTTTATGAACTGTTTTCTGAAGAAGTATCTCCCAGCCACATGTTTGTGTCACATTTAGTGTATCATTGAGACCAATGACAAAAGCATATCAAAAACTTCTGGGTATGAGAGTGACTTTGATGTGATTAGCAGTGAAGTCAAGTACTTGCAGTGTCCTCTGTCAAAAGTGTTTGATAGGTAATCTTGACTGAAGAGCTATAAAAGCAATTCCAGGGTATAAACCTGGGACTGGATGGCGTACTTTGGAGTGACAGTAGGAGAAGAGGCATATTTGATCTCTACAGAAACTTAAGTAGGAGCACATGAATTTCCTGCAGTATTTAAGATCTGCCTGATATGCTGACTTACTGACAGGAGTATATTCTGTCTTCTGAGGGCATATCTAAGCCCTGTGTTCTTATTTAAGTTTAAAGACAAAGAGTGTGATTCTAGATGGGAAGGGTGGTTTTTGTTTCTTTGGTTGGGTATTTTTAAATTTTATATATATTTTCTCTATTACCTCTATTGCTGTATGCTCACCTCTGTTCCTGTATTAGTAACAGGTATACTTTAAGTTTAGAAGTGTGCATTTCACTTTTCTTAGCTTTTTGCCTTTGGGTCTTGGAGCTGGTTTTCTTATCTGGATCTAGATGAAAACACTTACGTGACTTGACCAGTATGACTTCTGAATTAAAATAATTTAATTTTTATTATGATAGTGGAAATATTTCTCTTTAACTGGAATGAAGGGAAGATAGAAGGAATGAGTGTATTTCTTTTCAATCAGTGGATTTGAGAAATTCAGTGATCCAAATTAATTGATTTTTTTAATGTCAAACTGAAAAACATGAACAGAAGTTAATTTTCACTCCCAAGTAACTTGTATCCTTAAAAAGAAGTTAAGATACAAGTTTATCTCATGTCAGAATTTGCTGGTGATCTCATTATTTTTTTTCAGTGATAATTTTAGTGATATTAGCATTTTAACCTGATACTCTATTTACTATGGGAGTATATGCGTCTTGCTAGTAAATCCAAGAAAATACCAATTGATTATTTTCAGAATGTAAATCTTATTCAGAGACCCCTTGATACAGGAATTCTGTTCAATTGTGCTTTTGATTTCTGGCTGCAGCAAAACATGGTTAGGCTGCCACAGAGAGACCAATCAATACGATAGTTAACATTGCTGTTTTGAAGGATTTTGTTTAAAATGTATTCCTTTTTCAGCTTCTTAACTTTTGTCGGTTATTTGCTTATTTCAAGACAGTCAACATACATTATTAAAGCACCTAAAATAAATCATGCAGAACATGATTCTGGTGTGGTTCCAGTTATTCAGAAAAACATAAAATTGTGGAACTTGTTAGAGCTGAAAAATAATGAGGAAGGACCTTTCTGTCAAATTCCTCACCGATGCAGCTCGCCAGTACAGTAACAGTCAGAATGGCTGAACACCTCAGAGTGCAGGGTAGCAACAACAACTTAGCAAACAGAAGTAGCACTGTGCATTTTAATTCAGCTGTTGAGTTTGGGGTATTGACACAGTGCAGGTTTAAAGGTGGAAGCCCTAGTGTTGTGGTCAGTGTTGGTGTGAGCAGGCAGCTGGGGATTTGGGGTTTGAGGGTCAGAAGGGAAAGGCCACAGGGGAAGGCGGTAGTATCACCTTCCCCACAAGACCTTGCAGCTGGTGGCAGCTCCTCTCTGCAGCCACCCTGGTCCTGAGCCTGACACCTTCTTCTATTGCTGTGCCAGCCCTTTTGGCAGCAGCTCTTCAAGGCTGCCTGAGACTCTGTGGCTCTGCCTCTGTTGTTGCATTTAGAGGGGGTCCGTTTACACAGGGAGGTGCCACAGGTAGCTGTGGCCTGTTGGTTTCTCACCTGGTGTTTAAACATGTGGTGCCCCTCACACTGAGCAGGCTTGCAGTTGAAACATCATCAGCAAGATAAAACTAACTTTCCTCATGGCAGTTTAAACCCAGCTCGTGTTAATGAGTAAACTGACCAACACTTGGTGTATTCTGTTTTGTTGTGACAAGAATAGCCAACATCAATTGTTAAAGTGACTTTGATAACACTTGAGGGCTGCACAGCAGCTTTCTCTGTGGTAACTCTACTGGCATCTCTTGATTAAAACCTAGGAAGTCATAAGAACCTAAGGCCACATTAGCGTGACCTGGATTTCCACTGAAAATCAAGATGAAGTGTTCTTTTGCCCTTTATGCTGCCCAAGTGCCTGCCCTTCCTGGCCCTTCCTCAGGACATCTCCGGCAGGGAGGATTTGACACAAGTAGTGAAGAAGCACTGGAGCTTTTCCCACATTGCCTCTTGCATAATGCCCACTGGGTCCTAATTAACCTGGCCTTGATTAAGAACAGTTAATTGCAGTGGATCTTGCATACTGGTGGAGAGGAACACCTGAAATAGTATAAATTCCTAATTGAAATCTCATTATCTATGGAACAAAGAAAACTCCTTTTAAAAGGAGTTCTAACACCATTGTAATTATTGGTCTGCTTGAAGCAGTTTTAATAATGTGTAATGTATGAGGCCTCTAGTTTCTGCTTTATGTTTTGAGTTGTTCTCTTTTAATAAGATTTTATGTTTTTTTAATTAATTGAGCATCATGTTATGAAACTAATGTACCAATTATTTCTCTCCAGACATCAATGATGTTACCAAGAAAAATTTTAAATGTCAGGATTTTTTTTGAAAAGAGAAGAAGATTGCAAAAATTATTTGTGACAGAAGGAATTAGAATAATGCTTTGAACAGAAATAATTGCCTTTAAGTATGAAATGCCTTCAATTTTTGTTTTAAAAGGATCTGAAAGAGGATTGTATATGTTTGTGTATTTGGGGAAGGATGAAATAAATATGAACTTCATAAGTGCTGAAATACGAGATACCTTATTGTAACATGTTGGTGTATCGTTTCTGTGAAACAAATATGCAGTTCTGTACCTACAAACAGTTTTTCTTCTTGGAAAAAAAAAATTATACTTAACAGGTATCAGGTATTTTTTACTATTGGTTAGGGAAAGAAAAAAAACCTGTCCTTTCTTCTTTCATAAGGTTGTTTTTTCCTCCAGACCCAGAGACAGTTGTGTAGTTCAGCCTTTCCAGCTGTGTGCTGTAAAAGGAAGTCAGTGTTATTTTGAAGTATTGGAATGTCAGTAGATTTAATAGAGGTAAATGCTCTCCAAACTATGCAGCAGGACTTTCAGACTTTGCCCGAGTAACAAAGTAGGTGTTCCTGTGGAGGAAGATGCTCTTTGTGCTGTTACTGTTTGATCTCTGGAAAGTGGAGAGAGGAAAAATTAGACATACTGAAGGTAGCAGCTTAATTATTTTGCTGCAGAGAGATTGCTAAAACATTGGCAAGGTGAGTGTGCTGACAGCATGTGCAGGTGGAATGGATCAGACATTCACCGAAGTACGGGGGTCGGGACGTGCATGCTTGGTGGGAGCAGACTGCCTTCTACAATCTAGAAAATTCTTCCAGTTTGTAATGGGCCTTATGGTTTTACTTTCAGAAAATTGTGTGTATGATTCTATGCACATTTATGCTGTTTTCCTCCTACTCACTCAACCCTCAAATACAGAGTTTTCAAAGGCAGATAGCTGAGCCCATTCTCAGACATCTCAGTAGAGGTGGCTGATTTTCTGACATACAGAACGCTTGCAACTCCTACTTGAAAAATGTGCTTTGTTTGCTTTGTTGGATTTGCTTGCCTGAAAGAGAGTACAGGCTATGTTAGTAAAATACATATTTACATTTTACACCATACAGTAAAAGTTCTTCATTGCTGTGGCTACAAGGAATTTTTCTGCATTAGTGTAACCTCAGACTAACACAATGTTTCTTTCTATTTAAGGTTTCTATCCCAGATAGAATGACAAGAAAAGTAAACAAACAGTGAAAATAATAATTTCCAATGAAGTTACTATTATCAGAATAGAATATGTTTCTCTAGACAAGGATCAAATCCGAAATGAAACCATAAATCTAGAAAGATTTGTTTCTTTAAACATTGGTTTCTTTATTTTATCTATTTATTCATATTTTCAATGCATGTCAATAAAAGCAGCATTCTTCTCAGTCTTCAAAAAACATATACAAGAAATCCATAAATCCCTCCCAAACACATGGAATTAGCTCATAATTGAATACAAATTAATTGCTAGAGGTCTCAAAAAATTGATTATTTCCCTATGATCAAGGGAGAAACATAAGACCTTGTGCTATAGGTAAAAAGTCAGTTCTATGAATAAATATCTGCACACTAGAGACAAGTATATGTTCAAATGATTATGTTAGTGCTCTTAAAGAGTTACTATTCCAAAGCTGAGGCAGCCTTGTAAATGGAAATAAAATCAAGAAGCCCACACTGCATTTGCAGTTACTGTCAGCAAGAGATTGCTGCATCCTTAGATGCACCATGCTCTTGCATTCTGAATATAACCTCAACTGAAGGCTATTTTGCCTGTTTATAAATAATATTTTCTGAAAATGGCCCAACTTGCTAAAGAAAGCTTTTTTTATCTTCTGTTAGATGAAAATGGCATTTGAATATGAAGCTTGGTGATATCTTTATTCTGGGACTTGTAGAATTTTAAACCGTAACAATGATAGATGCAACTTACAAAGATTGTTTTCTGTAGGGCAGAGTTATACTTTTGGCTTCCATTCATCAGCACTTGATTCTCTCTTAGAGGACTAGCTCTTACCCTTTTTTATCTTGAAAAATGTGTTGGGAAACCAGAAATGCCTTAATTATATTCATAAGCTTATCTTCACAATGGAAAAGACCTTTTTATCGTTCTTTTTAATCAAGTCATTAGCATGAAATTCAGAGATGTAATCATACCAGACTGGAATTGGGGTCATGCCATAGGCTAGCTGAATAGGAGGCTTCTTGGCATGATGATGTATAGCCATTTCACAACAATGCTTTTAACTCAGTAAGTCTGCCCTTTAATTATATTTTAAATCTCATTTGAGAAGTTTTTGTCATTATGTAAATTGTTCAGTGAATGATCTCATTCTAAGACTCAATAAAAGTTTTGCTTATGGACTGGGAGAGAAAATTACTTAAAAGCTTGATGGAGGAATGGGGAGCATCAAAAAAAAAAAAAAAANGTTCTTAAAAGAACTACGGCATTTAAAATAGAGAACTCCCATGGGACCAGAAATTCCTTGCAAACCAGCAGAAATACTTCACTGGTTTGTTCCATCATTAATCTAGATCATAGTATCTTCGTATACAAATGTTCTCTTTCAAAAAAGTATACATTTCTTTCTGTTCAAATGCTTTGATGGCAATAAGCAGCTCACAAGGAGAGACTGCCATAAAGCCTAGTGCAAACTGGTTTTCTTCTGCCAGAAACAAAAGAAATAGATCAAGTGCACCTTGCACTGAATCTATCACTCAGGTGCTTGAACTGCATTAGACTTGCTGTGCCGTAGCCCTTAATGCAACATCTCCATACCTGCAACACTCACAGAACTATTTCTCTGTCTGCAGACAGGAGAATAAGCTGTGATCCTGAGAGCAGTGCCACGTGCATGGATCTCTGTGCCTCCAAAAGCTGCTGAAGTGTGCCAGGGCACTGAAAAAAATGTCTCAAACTCCCTGAACCCTCACACTGAGTTTATGCTTTAGGCAGAATCAGAAATTTAGAGGAGTTTAGATGTAATTAAAAGAAATCAAGTGGGATGATTAATTTGAAATCCAGTTGCTAAACTGTTAAGATGTGCTTTACAGAGTTGCAAGTAGAGGAGAACTAAGGTGCTTTAATTTCTTTAAATTACTGCATGATTAATTTTTTCTACCTTTTATAAAAGATAAATGTTTTGTCAGCTGTGCTGCGTTGATTTCCATGTTTTAGTATGACTCATCTATAGTCCAAGAAATATAAATAATTCCTTCTTTCTAAGGCTTCACTTTACTTCCAGACTACCAATCCCTCTCTGATGTATTGCCAAAATAATGGCAGATTTTGACATGTGTCATGTCCTTTATATGTCATGTCTATGTATTGCATGTGGAATATGAAGGATATTGACACTGATTAATTATTTCTGCTAAGGTTTCTCAAACCATATTGAATTCTTGTAGGACTAGCTGTGCTGTGTAGAAGTTGGCAGAACTTTTGAGTGCACTGGATTTCACAGTGACAGCTCAGCTGTGCTTAGCAGGGCTCTGTGTAAAATAAAACCCCTGGAGCCACAGGTGAATTTCTTCTGCCTACCAAAATAATTAAGGCAGTGAGCATCTGTGCTTCCATGGAGAATGAGAGCAGTAATTCCAAGGGGAAACAACTGAATTGAGCAAGTGAGAAATATATCCATCTGTGGCAGCCCAGAGTATTCCTCTGACCCTCCAGGGGGGTCTGGAGCCCTGCCAGACTGTTTCGGAACTCGAGACTAAAGCACAGAACTCTATGTTTGAGCCGTGTCCTCGGAGAAGGCTGCCCACATTGAGGGAAGAAATATAAAACAGAAAGAAAGTCTGTAATTAGCTTATCTTATCACTGGGTGTATGTAGGTTTTAGGTTTATGGAGGTATGAGAGAAAAAAGTTAACATGGAGGATAAAGGGTGGTGCCCCTTCTCCTTCCTCTCTCTTCTCTCCCCTCCATCTTCTGCTGTGATGATGGTGATGGGTATTGGTGGAGGTAGCACTGTCATGTTAAGAAAAGGTAGAGAATTATTGGTATAAATTGATAAATAATAATACGTTGTAGAACTTGGTTGGTTTTCCTAAAAGAGATAAAAAGGAGAAATCGCCTTTCCGGGGTGCTACTCCTGCTGTGGATCTCAGTGGAGCAGGTCATGCTGTGCCTGCTCCAGACTCTGAGAGATAAGAAACAATAAACAACCTGAACACGAATCCGCAGGAGTCTCCAATCTTTCTTGGCTCGGGCGTGGGACTTTTTAAGATCAAGAAACATCATAAAAAACCCTAGAAAGCTACGTCCATCCTCTAGCTTTGTGGCAGCACTGGGTGTGCTCACTTACCACGTTAGTGTACTTCTCTGGAATCATGCAGGGTGGTTTCAAGGGCTCAGGACAAAAGTGAAACAGCCAGAGCAAGTTTCCTCACCCTGTTTTGTCCAACAAGATTGCTGTCCTCAAGACGAAATGCCTTTCATCTCTTTATCACTCCTGTTCTGTGTCTTAGTGGCACACTTATTCGGTATAATAAAATAATGTAAATACACATTTTTAAACTTGTAGAAACCTCTAACAGCTGTTCAGCTAAGTTTCCACAAACAAATATTATGGTGCCTTTTTTCATCTAACTGTATAGTTCATCTTAATAAAGGAGGACTTCACTCAGCACCTAATGGAGCTGCAGTTCTTGCCAGACAGTTCGGCTCACTCTAAGCAGTAACTTTTGATCAAAAAGATGCTTTTCATTTTTTGGTCTCTGTTCTTTTTAAGAGCAGATAGCCAATCTTTTTTCAACGCACTCTCAGTAACAACTACAGCAAAAATGCAGTGTACACTCCAACTGTAACTCAGTAGAATTACACCAGGATTGATTTTTTTATCCTCTGTAGTCTTTTCATGTGTTTGAACACATTGGAAAATATGAAAGTGCAATAAATAGTATATATTTAGTCTATATGCTATGCTTCATGGTGTGACATCTAATGGTAGCATACTTTTGCAAATATTTTAGCAATTTTTGAGATTAAATAGCTCTTCCTGCTTTATCATTGTCAAGAAAAAGAATCTAGTTCATATAGTGTTTTTAAAAAGTGGATTTATTCAATTCAGAAAACAAATAAGAGGTATATAGATCTTTTTCTTATATGCTCTCTGCTTCTCTTGGGATGTGTAAGTGTCACAAAAATAGGTTCTGAAATGCACCAGCCTAAATGGAGTAAATATCTTTGTTGTTGTCTTGCTTCTTTGTCAGTGTAGGCTTCCTGCATAGCTGCAATAAACTACTTTGGGGAGCCTGAGAAGAAGTGCAGCATACACAAGTAATCTGGAATAAGAAAAACTCAGTCTCAAATGCAAAGCTTTTGATAAGAATACTTCACTTTTCACATTCATTGCCCTCTTAACTGTCCAGATGTGTTGTGATACTATGTAGTATTCTGAAATGAAAAAGGATGTGGCTTGCTTTTATTTTCAGAATTATGTATGTGTCAAGAGAAAAGCATAAAATGTGTAGACTATGAGACACATTTTCTAAATACAAGAAAAATGTGGAAAGGATTTTTTTCTTAAATTTTGTCTTATATAATGCTAAATGTGTGGTAAAACACCAAGAGGGCATAGATTTGACAGCTTCCTACTGTGAATAGTTATTCAACATGTTTCATGGCACATGTCTTGCCAAGGAAAAGGAACAAGTTTGTAAGTTTGGTGTTTTCATCACTACCCTGAAAACTGAGAACTTTGTGCAACAGGTAGTGCATATAATTCTTTTGTCCAATAACAGATGTATTGTTTATTAAATGTAGAAGGACCTTAGAACTATACAGACATTAACAATTAACTTTTTTGCTGGGAACTTTCTCCTTTCTTACACATTGTTTCAGCTGTTTACATCAGTATTGTTACGCTTAACCTAGTTTAAATAATATCTCCAAATGCATACATGGAAGGAAAGAAATTTGGTAATAGAGTATTCTTCAGTCAAGCAAACAAAAATAAAGTATCACAGCTTGAAGCTGAAGCAAGCAACACTCAGACTTGAAATAAAATACCACATTTCAAGTAAGGACATTCATACCTGGAATATTGTACATTTTTAGGTACCTTAATAATGCCATTTAAAAAAATATAAATTCCCTGAATAGCAATAAGTAAATACGTTTATAATACAGTTGCATTCTGCAGTTACCTCTGATGTACATCAAACTCATTCCTAAGTACTTTACTGCTTGAATGACAATAGATAAGTAAAATAGTTGGAGAAGGATTCTTACACTGTACCAAAGATGTTGCTAGCCCACCTTAAAGTTTCCCCAAATATTATGTTAGTCATTGCTGTGAAAGCAATAGGTATCCAGTTAAGGACATTTGGAACAGCAGTAGGTGAACAAGGACAATCTACTCATGATTCAGTGCAGCTAACATTGCACTTAAAATATCAAATAAAACCAATTCAATTAAGAACACACCAAGTAGACAGATTGTGTGCTCCCCTCCTTCAAAGTCATTCTTCTGAAGAAAATTGCAAAAAATTTCCATTGGGGACTATCTATGCTGCTCAGTTAGTACTGGGTCTTGTTCTCAAATGCCATAAATCACTTCCTCTTCCCTGCTTCATCCCTAGCACTCCCATTTCAAGCAGCATGAAACCACCACCAGAAATCTTAGTGCCCCAGCATCCCAGGAGAAAATGGGGAGCTTTATTCACTATTCATTATTTCTTTGTGTCTTTGTGTGCTTCTTTGTTTGAAAGTACAAGTACTTCTGTGCGAATGTGGCAGCATATAAGGTACATGTATGCTCATTCGTGTACGTGTTGAAATTATTATTGGTATTATTTTTCTTCTCTTTAATGACCTTGATTCAACCACTGTTCTCTGCACATGAATCTGACCTTGTGGAGCTGCAGCATGCAAACATCTTGGGGAAGGGCAGCCAGCGTACAAAGGCTGCATTGAGTGTGTGGGCAGGCAGGAATGCTGGTACCAGGCAGCTCTCTAAAGAATGTTCTTTTGGCAGAAACAGCCGTGCTAAAAATGAGGGGGAAAAAATGAATTCAAAATTTAGAGCTGGCCTGCAGTTACGAGGCGATAAGAAAAGTTGGCTGTTCAACATGAGCTGCCAGTTGCATATTCTAGGTCCTTGCTATTCTCAGGCCCTCCTACAGCCGTGGCCCCAACCAGTGTTTTGCTACAGCACAAAGTGGCTGTTTATTGCTATTGACTGCTGAGGCCTGTGCTCCAAAATGCGTTCTGTCAACAGAATGTAAGTGAACTTGGCATTTTCAAGCCCAGCTGCTGCAGACGCCTAGATTTCTTGGAACTGCCATGCAGCAGGACCGGTGTTGCAGTCCCCAGCTCAAACTGAAAATGTTGCACAGGAAGACATATCATGTGAAGGTCAGATTTACCTGAGATCCTGAGGATTTTGTGTTTCCTTGTTTTTCCCGCATCAGCACAGTAAATATATCTTGTCCTTGCTTTGTTGCCTATCAAAGGCTACACCTTTAGCTTTCTAAATTTTGTTTAGTCTGCTCCATGTGGCAAAAAAGGTCGTATTCAATGCTAATGGCCTTCGTGTGAAAGGGAAATGGGGCTGTGTATACAGGACATGATATTGCTGTAGCAAGAGTAATCAAAACCTGTGCTCTGTGTTGCACTGAGGATTTTTCCACTCTTTTGAAAAATCATCGTTTCTATTAATTTTTTTTAAGAAATCAGATATATTTTTTTCTATTCCTTCCATAGGAACTACAGGCAGAAATTGATGCTCACACTGATATCTTTCACAACCTGGATGAAAATGGGCAGAAAATCCTGAGGTCCCTGGAAGGCTCTGAGGATGCAACCCTGCTGCAGAGACGTCTGGATAACATGAACCTCAGATGGAGTGAACTTAGGAAGAAATCTCTAAACATTAGGTAGGACCGGAACCTAAGCAAAAGCCTACCACTGGTGTTTTAGATGGAATGCTGCAATTTGCAAGTAAAAAGGTTTAATTTTGTTTCTGTTAGCACAGTTTTTGTCTATTTTGAAATTATTTGTGCTACTTTGAATGTTGGCTTAACTTTGTAAGAATGATTAGGTTTTTTGGTGTGAAAATGATAGTAGAGGATTAGGATTTGAGGCATATGATGAAGTCTTGTAATTACAGAAAGACAGATTACCATGTTTAAGCAGTAACTGTAACCCCTCTAAATGTAGTCTTTTTCTAGAACTGGGTATGACTTATCAGTAAGTCATGAAAGAAAGTGATTAAATAACCAATATTTATGATAAGCTTTATTGTAAAGGCTGCTGTTTCCAGTGCAAAACTAAAAATATCCTCACAAATGAGAAGACAAATTATTTAAGGTTTTAACTGTTGTCAGGAGAGTGGACAGAATTGCAAAATAAAATCTAGAGGCAAAAGAAATCCATAGGTAGTATCATGAGAGGAAACACTTTTGCTTGCAAGGAAAAATATAATAAATGGTAACATTACAAATTATCAAGTGGTCATTCAGGTTTCAATGGACTGAAGATTTCATTTCAAAAGAAATTGTCCAGGAAGCTTTTCTTCAGAAATAGGACTTTTACAATTGGCAACCCAGCTCAGCTGCACTCAGTCTTGGTCATTTTTTCATTTTCTCACTTTCTGTGTGTTGGTGGTAGTTCAGAGGGCAGCAAAAGACAGAAGTGTTTTCCAAAGTAATGTATGAAATATTAGCTTTTTTCAGCTCAGGTCCTGAGGGAGGTCAGGCTGTGTAATGACAAAAACCATCTTCATGTCATCAATCATTAAAAATAAATGAAGGCTGTGATGTTGAAAAGATATTAGTAACTAAAGAAAAAGAGACATAGTCCTCCTTTTTTTTTTCTTCTGAGTAGCAAAAGAAGAGGGATGAAACCCTTCAAGGTGTCTGATATTTTTTTCTTCACATGCATTTTACCCATGAACTTGGTCAAATACAGTGGTTTTTGAGATAAAAGGAAATAGTCAGTTGTCCAAATATCAATAATTAAACATATGGGACTTTCTGTCTTTCCTTTTTTGCAGTTTAATGTATTGCTGTCATTAATTGAGTCAGAAACAGTAAACCTCTGTTATGTCAGAGTGACTTCTTGCATTACACATTCAAACCAACAAAACTCCTCTCTAAAATCTTTGCTTCCAGTAAAAGGCTTAAGGTCCTCAACAGCTTATTGATCAGAAGAAGAAACAATTCTTAAATTCTCAGACATTCAGTTTAAGTATTGCTAGCCACCAGACTAAATGAAGAGGCTCTTCCCAGTCTGCCCGTTTGGAGCTTTTTCTATCCATAGCACAGGATGGAATGGATTTCATTATAACTGGCAATGCTTACAGAAAAGAGGGATTAGAGAACACATACAAAATGTTCTCCAAGCATCAGTCCCAAAAGTCTCTTTATTTAGTGTAAATTTTCATCTGCTGAAACAAGAGACCCATGCCATGGATCAATTTGAGTGGGCATTCTTTTCTAAATTCATTAGATAAAATACATGGTAGATATTAAGAGAAGCCAAGTTAATTTCCATTATTTCCTTTCTTTCATTCTGATATGTCGGCACAGTTTGTCTTAGTAAACACTTTCATATAAATAGAATGGCTTGGGTTGGAAGGGACCTTAAAGATCATCCAATGCCAACCCCCCTGCCACGGGCAGGGATACATTCAACTAAACCAGATTGCTCAAAGCTACATCCAGCCTGGTCTTGAACACTTCCAGGGATGGAGCATCCACAGCTTCTCTGGGCAATCTGTTCCAGTACCTCATCACCCTCACAGGAAATAATTTCTTCATGTGTGATCTAAATCATCTAGGATCCGCGGGCTTCTCTAGCCTCCACTGCCTGCAGGACAGGCCTCCTCCTGCTGTGGAGCAGTTTTGCCCCAACTCCCAGATGCCCTGTGAGAGCAGAGATGGGAAGGCCTGGTCTCTGTGTGTCCCTCAAATGTAGCATTCGAGTTTGAAAATAGAGAAATTTTTCTATCATACTTAGAGAGCAGCTGAGTTTTCTGTCAGCCTGTGGCTGATCTGCCCCTTTCCTTTCTCTTTCCTTGCCACTTTAATTAGCTGATGTAAGAGGTTGGAAGGAAGACAGTATTCATAGAGCATTTCAGAGAAATGCAACTCTCCCTGCCTTCATCAATTCCTCATTTCCATATCCAAAGTAATAACTGCTGACTACATATTTTTCACTTTTCTTTATAGACCATTCTATATGTTATAGCATTCTTAGTGTCAGATGAGAGTGATTTTATGAGCAATCCTGTAGAAGATAGATGTTCTATGAACAAAGCTAAAACTTAAAGAGAAATGTCTGACATAAAAGAAAATTTGTCTTTATCCCAGTACATTTTATCACTTTACTGTTATGTAATACTCCTTTGGTTTGAGTTACTAAGAGGATTTCTTATGTTACCTGGAGGTAAATTAGGAATTTTTTCCAAACCAGAAATTAAAAAATAGCATATTCATAAGTCTAGAGAGACAAAATTTTAGTATGCTTTATCTACGGTACAGAGAAAATTGAAGATTTTATCATTCCAGCTACAGAAAACAGCTGCTGAAATTTAGAAGCTCAATACTTGATCCCAAAAAAACACACTTACGTATATACAGAGGAAACATTAGAAAATGTCCTTATGATGGAGATCTTTTTTGCAAAAAGTGATATTTTGTCTTTTAATTTTCCCAGTGTTTCAAACAGTTTCATTCACACCTCTCTTTAAAGGGCACAGACATTTGGCTAGATAGTGTATGAGGATCCTATTGGCTTTAACAATTTCCTCATGACTTTTTTTTTTAAAGACTGGCATTGGTTCTCTTATTTTAAAAAATTAAGAGAATGAATCTTGTGTGAGTTGAATGGTTTGTGTCATGGTTTAGAGCAATTCTTGCTCTTCACTGAGTTGGAAAACTACTCCCTACATTTTAGTTAATTAATATCTTAGTAATCCTAAGTGATGAGTACATTTCTCATGCTAGTCCTGCATAAAATTTGTGCACTTCTAGTGAGACTGACAATTCAGCACAGTCATTACTCACTGCTGAAGAGGAAAACTAAAAAAAACCCAACCAATCAAAAACAAAAATCAGGATATGTGAAAAAAAGCCAGGACTATGGAACCAAATTTAAATCTCTGTTGACAAAATCTAATTCAAAGCTACTGAAGCTATTCAAAAATCATTAAATTAATGAAACACTAGGATCTTTCTCAGTAAATAAGCTTGTACATTTTGGTTTCTTCTTCCACTGTGCCTGAATCTATCTTATATTTAACACATGCTTTCAGATCCCATTTGGAAGCCAGTACTGACCAATGGAAGCGATTACATCTCTCTCTTCAGGAACTTCTGGCATGGCTGCAGCTGAAGGAGGATGAATTAAAACAGCAAGCACCCATTGGTGGAGATCTTCCCACTGTGCAGAAACAAAATGATATTCATCGGGTATGGGGGTTTTTTTAAATTATCATTTGGTCATTGCTTTTTCCTTGGCAGGTTGGTGCTGCATCACACAGTCCTTGTTGTAAAGAGTTCCAGCTACAGCTTCCAAACTCAGCAGAGAAAATTAGCCTATTGGAGAAGGAAGTGTTAATGACCGTGACCTTCAGAGACCTATCACAGAGAGGCAGATTTCATAGCCAGAACAATTACTAATTTAGTGATTTTTGAGGATTAAATAAGTAGTTCTGAAACTTTTTCTAGAGCAGGCATTCCAACTTCATGTATACTTTTTGAAACCCTATTGTGAATTTTGGGGACATCTGTGACAACAGTAGCTGATATCAGCTCTATTGCACAACTGCACCATGAAATTATTGTGATAACTGTCTGTGGTTCATGCTGGTTTCATCAGGGAATTCTTATGGAAACACCATAGCAGACCATCATATGGGGGTCCACTCTAGACTAAGATTTGTATTAAAAGGGGACCTAAATTGAACACCTGCACAAGAAATGGAGTTTTTTTTAAGCCCACCAAATGAGCAACCCCCAGAATAATACTTCTGAATAATTCTTCATACAAAGATTCACACTGATTCCATTTGTGCTGAAGGTATGCTCAAAGTATGTATCTTGTGTTCATTCAATTCACACCAGTCTGATGCTAACCCAATGTCTGCTTTCACCTAAACAGTCTTTAATTTCATATGCCATTGAGGTCTATTCAGGTCTGAATGCAAAATCACAGTTCTAGTACCTCTATTGTACAATATACATTCAAGCTCTCCTCTCCTTCATCCACATGTGCCTTCAGTTAAAATAATGACATTATGGGAGGGTTTTACTTCCTGTTTTGTGTCTGATTATGCTTCAGTGTGCTATCTGAAAAGTTATTTCAAACAAATGTAGTTTTCATTGAAGAATTTAAATTATCAATCTGACAGCTTGATTCCATGAGAATATTCCAAATCCAGTGATCATCCTTGCAAAGCATTGCGCTGCATATATATAACTTCCTTTGTGAAACTTGCCACGAAAGGTATTGTTTCTGAAGTTCCTAAATCTCTGATTTTATTGCTTAATGGAGAAATGTGAAATGGTGCTATAAAACAAAGGATCAGTGTTTTTTCTGTTCATCAAGTAGTTGTACATAAATATTTCTCTAATATATTGCCCTTCTTCATGGGGAAGGACACATTTGAGAACAGATAGTGAGATCAGGTTTGGAAAGTGAACATGACATATCTTGCTGCTTTAAGTTGTTTGGAACCCTGAGTTTGTGAAAAATCAGGAAGTACCATATTCACTCAGGCAAGGATTTTTCCATAAGCAGACAGACATTCATCTACTGCAACAAACTGATGGGAAGTAGTGTCAATATGGTTTTTCAATGACCTATCTTCACCAAATCATTGAGAAGGCAAAAGACAAAGATGAACAAAACCATCTCTCTCTCAGTGCCACATTTTTCTAAGATAATATAATGCTTTTCTGCAAGGGGCATCTTTGTCACATTTCCTAGGTCTTCCCTCTGGAGAGGTGATGTGTAGGATGTGTCTTTCTCACAAAATTTTATGTGGGACTTAAAGCACTATCACAGAGACAGTGATAGGTGAAAACATCCATGACTTTATGGGGCAGCACCGTTCCTTTTTTCACCTTTCCCCTGAGAAAGTTAAGACGTGTTATATATAACCATGAAAGTTAAAAGAGGCTTGAGGTCTGTTCTAGCCATAAAGTAGCAACTTCCATAAAATAGTTTTAAAGCCCACCCAGAATATCAGGATGAAAGAAGTAATATAGATGTTGCTTTAACTCAGCATGGCATTAACTCAAATTCTTTCTCTAAAGACAACTCTTGAGCTAAAACAAGAGTTAGAGAGGGATTTTTATAGCATTGTTACAGCAAAACTTTTTCCATCTAAATAATATTTAAGTCTTTGAAAACATTATTTTTCTCCTAGACAGAAGAAATATTTTTTTATCTAAAGGAATTACTTCTCATAATGTTTTAGTGTTGTATATCGCTCTATAAGCAGTTCAAGATTTTCCCAGAATTCATCATAAATGTGGCAAGTCTTCAGTGATGAACTAAGTGACCTCTCTGCCACTCACCAATCAAATTAAGTATTTAGAAATTGTAGGGATGAGAATCATTACATAAAAGTAAGATACTGTGAGTACAGGCAAAATGACTTCACAAAATAGATCTCACTTCTCTTTTTTAACTTCTGTGCCACTTGCAGATACATAACACAGAGCTGTGGTCATCCTGTCTAGTATCAAAGCTACAGTGTTTTAGTTCCTTTTAGAAACACGTCTTTTTTCTTTTCCCATTCTGTAGCACTCCAGAAGTGTGAGGTCTTTCTAGTTGTAGGTATGCTGATTCCCTGTAGAAAAAAGAGCAAATCAGAGTACTTGAAATTATTTGCCCTGTCTGATCTTCAAATATCTCTGACAGAGGAGGGAAAAATAGTCAACATGGAAGTCAACTTCAGGTTGCTATTGACAAAATCTGTGTTTGCAACGTGGAGGTTTTCTACTTGGTGCTGGTTGGTTGGTTGGTTGGTTGGTTGATTTGGTTGGTTGGTTAGTTGGTTGGTTGGTTGGTTGGTTGGTTGGTTGGTTGGTTGGTTGGTTGGTTGGTTGGTTGGTTGGTTGGTTGGTTGGTTGGTTGGTTGGTTGGTTGGTTGGTTGGTTGGTTGGTTGGTTGGTTGGTTGGTTGGTTGGTTGGTTGGTTGGTTGGTTGGTTGGTTGGTTGGTTGGTTGGTTGGTTGGTTGGTTGGTTGGTTGGTTGGTTGGTTGGTTGGTTGGTTGGTTGGTTGGTTGGTTGGTTGGTTGGTTGGTTGGTTGGTTGGTTGGTTGGTTGGTTGGTTGGTTGGTTGGTTGGTTGGTTGGTTGGTTGGTTGGTTGGTTGGTTGGTTGGTTGGTTGGTTGGTTGGTTGGTTGGTTGGTTGGTTGGTTGGTTGGTTGGTTGGTTGGTTGGTTGGTTGGTTGGTTGGTTGGTTGGTTGGTTGGTTGGTTGGTTGGTTGGTTGGTTGGTTGGTTGGTTGGTTGGTTGGTTGGTTGGTTGGTTGGTTGGTTGGTTGGTTGGTTGGTTGGTTGGTTGGTTGGTTGGTTGGTTGGTTGGTTGGTTGGTTGATTTGGCTGGCTGGTTGGTTGGTTGGGGTTTTTTTTACCCCTGGGCATTATGGACTTTGTTACGCTAGAAGTTTCTTTTAGAGAAGCGGGTATACAAAGGCTGTATCTCAATGAACATCTTAGCTCATTTCTGAGCATAAGAAAAATGTTATCAAATGTTTTCACAAGCGTACAATTATCTAGCTTAAAACTGAAGCCCAGTACTGGAAAGCTGTTTTTAAGAGGTTTTAGCCTTTGCTTAAGACCAGAACTTAGCTCTCAGGGTGCTGGATGTGACACTAAACAGTAGTTGTATGTTGATCTTGAGAAAAAGAATTTGCTGACTGTTCATTTTGTTCTTCTGAATGTCACTGCTGGAAATTAGTCTTCAGCAAACAAGAGAAGCATCTACCAGGTCTGACTAATCCTTTAAATGACTAAAACTTCCAGTTTTGGTCTTTCTACACAAGTACAATATTTTTCCTTCCTTGAAGGAATGTCTTTGTCAGGTAATGCCAGAACTGAACCCAGGTAAGTTCTTCACTGGAGAAGTGAATAAACTGCATCAGGGGAACACTGTTTATATGCTGTTTAACGGATTCAATTGAGAAATAGCATGATGAATCCCAACATGATTTTATGCCTGGATCCTGTTTCTAAAGAAGTGTTGCAAGCTGATTTTATTTTTTCCCTGAAAGATAAAATTTAAAGAAAAGTAAACATATTTAACCTCTCTATCATTTAGAAAACCATCTGGAATACCACAGAGATTCATAAAAGAGATGAAAAGAAGTCAGTTCTTACCACTTGAGTGCACCTACTTGCCAAGATTGGCTTTAAAAATATTAAGAGTAGGATTCAGATGAAAATTTCAAATGCTTGAATCTATGCCAGAGGAGAGCTTGAACTCAACTGAGAACAGGGGTATCCACGCAGTCAAAATCATTGATATGTTTTAAATGTGAGGTGCTTTTTAGACAAGGCAGTTTGGAATGTATCCCAAATACACCCACATAACTGCTATTTGTTTGAACTTATATATACAGTAGGTCATTTTGTCAGTTTTTGGCATCTGAAGAAATTGTCTCTATTCCAAAGTCTTAAAATGTGTGGGGAGGAGTGGTGGTGGTGTTAGTCAATGATAAAAAATACTCCCGTTCTTCAAAACATGATTTAATTATCTTACATTTTTCTTTGTTTTACTAAGTGCCATAATATTGCTTTAGTAAATTGAATTAACTGTGTGCATGTTGCTGTTAATCTAATTTAAGTAAGTTAGGCATCATGCAGATAACCTGCTATGTCTTTCATTCTTTTAAGAGTTGCCTCATTTGCTGTGTAGTGATTTTATTAACAGCATAAATAGCATTTATGAACATAGAAGGTACTTATTAACGATTCCATGGAAACCCTTTCACAGGAAATCTGTAGAAACACTGCCTAAGGAGGAGTAAAGTTCCTGCTTCAACAGACTAAGCAGTTATGGGGGCACTGTTGATATCTACTTTTAACAATTAGAACAAACTCCATTTTTTGAAAAGCATTCTGTTTGTCAAAGATGTTGAATTAATGTAATTGTACTCTTTCTCTTTAAAATACATTGAAAGCAAAAATTCCTAGTTTTTAAAGAACAGAGATTAATGTTAGTTTTACTAATGCTACTCTTTTCTCATTATATTTTCATTTTTCAATTTAAACAATCGTTGTTTCTTCATTTAAAGAGATTTAAGGACACTCATGAGGTGGTAGTGGAGGTCTGAGATAAGCTGATCAATAGATGCATTATTAAAATGGTGGACAGAATGCCATTACTGCTGTAGTGTTGATGACAAATAGACATGCTTAAATAAAGTAGTTTACTTACTTTTTTGTCAGGTCATACATTATGCGTATTCGATTTCCTCTACAGTCACCAAGAAGTGTGGAAGAAGTTAAGGAATTCAGTGAAATTAGCCTGCAATCATTAGCTGCACATTAGAAATTCATTTAGGCTAATTCTGCTTTCAGTCATCCTCTAGTTATTATAAAGATGTATTTGTCAATCTATCTAGAAAGATAATTTTTTTTTTCCTCCAAAAAAAGAGAAAATTTCTTTTATTGCTACTTATGATTTTTACTGGTAGTGTGTACATATCTCACAATAAAACTTTAATTTAGAAAAGCAGCTTTATCTTCATACAGTTAGAACTTCTTTTTGGAATGGGTTAGTATGAAATGAGAAATTATTTTTAGTGCTGTTCTGTGCTACTGCTTCAGCCTCATGGTTTTTTTCATCCTCTCCTTTTCAAATTTCTTTAATTGATACATATTTTAACTCAGTAGAAATCTGCAGATCAAAACTAGGGAAGGAGATGAGAACTGTAAATAGATCTCAACACCATACTGTGTACTATTCTATAACTCAGGATTTACAGACTATAATTGCCTCCACCAGCTCCAACATTCAGAATGGAAAGTTGTGGGGAAAAAAGTTTATCACATTGGCTCAGTTTTCCTTTATTAATAAAGAAAGACACTTTTTCTGCTTGTGACAAAATACAAGAAGTCAGAAGTTCCTATTACCATTTCTGTGTTGTTTTGAGGAAGATACAATGATTCCTGCCCACAGGCTTTAGGGGATGCAGTGCACATATGTTCTCCTTCTGTCGCGCAAGAGGTACAGAAGGAATGTGGCTTTAAACCTCTTCTGGAAAGATAATGCCACTTGGTTTATTTGACTGCTGTGGTTTTATGCAGAAACAGTACAAGCTGAAAGAAGAAATTTTTTGTCCTTCTCTTGGTGTGCACACGTACATAACCAGGAGTGACCTGTCTACAGCAGCAGCACTCCTTACAGCAGGACTACTCATTCCCAAATGCACAGTTTGGAGGTGGTTCTGGCTTTTAACTATTCTCTACATCAGTGTATTTCTGTGTTCCCCTGGAATATCTGTGACTCCTGCTGTTGGTGTGTGTTTGCAGAACAGACCTTTGTGCGAGTGCTTCCTTTTTGACTGCTTTGGGGCACAGACACTTCTGAGAAATAATACATCTTTGGAGACATTTCTAAAGCATATTGTATCTTTAAGCTGTTATGCCATTTAACGTTTAAAAACTACTGGTTTAAGCGAGTTTGGCTGTTGATGTTACTTTTAAGACTATCAGCAGAGAGCAAAGCACACAGCCCATGGAAATTACTGTGCTGGATTTTAAGTTATGCTTCCTTTAAAGCACGGTGACCTGCAGACCTGCCACACCATTCTAGTGGGGCAGAATGATGTGAGATGAACACAAAGGCTAATTAAAGGAATAGATTTTCCTCATTTGGAGGCATGAAAAAGGCTTATTATATTTCCTCTTTCCATCACACTTTATGCAAGAGTCAAGTATGAATTATAAGAATTATAAGCCTAAAAATGTCTAAATTAGACATTTTTCATTCAGCCCTCTAGTAACTCCACTCAGTTTTTATGCAAAACAGTGTCCAGTGGTAGCTTACTTGTTAATATACAGTACAGTTCTTTATTTATGGAAATTTATATTGTTTTTTAAAGGTCAACATGATTGTTTAAAACATTTATCTCAGGTATTAATCAAATGACAGAATCTCTTATGACAGCAGATAGACTCTGTGAAAAGATTCCAGTCCCATTATTATCCTTGACACAAAACGAAGACTTTTTGCTGTGTTATTTCCTTCAACAAAGCAGACTTTTCTAAAGGGTTTTCCCAAGCACAGGTACAAACCTTATGGTCAGTTCTTGACTGTTTAATAAAAAGCATAATTAAATATCTCTAGTAGAATAATGTAGTTATTTCCTTAAGTTTACTTTCCTAAAATGTGTTAAGAACTTTTTACCTGTAAGGGCTCATATTATAAACTGTACATGTTCCTATTACTAGTTTTGGTAGGTATTTCCTGTACAGAGAGTCACATATCAAATATAATCAAAATGTAATGAACTTTTTAATATTGAATTTATAATCCTTCATTAGTTCACGTAGAAATACAAATTTTGTTTAATAATTAATTTAACTGAATTGGTGAATTTATTACATTAGAAGCTTATATAATGCTGATGTTGTAAGGCGAATTTTCTAATCCCTGTTTTCTACCCATGGCATATGGCTCTCCTTTTTGCAGTATTGTGTTTTGTGTTACACTGTACTGTTAAATTACCTGCATGTTTTACCTCTGTGCTGCTTGAAACACTATGCATTCAAGAATTTTTCGTAAATACAGAGGAAAACACTGGAATAAAAGGGTGATAAGGACCATTTAGATAAATTCACTGCAACATGCAGAAGACCCAGTGCAACATGCAACCCACAAGCTGGGTTTCATCTGCATTTTTGTGTGGTGTACATTTGGAATCAGATTGATAGAATCTTATATTCTGATTAACGAAAACAGAGAAATTAATAAATAAATACTGACATGTGTATACTTTCAGTAACCTACCAAAGCTTCTAATACTAATCTTGAGAAACTTACTCATTTTAAAGCACGGTGTAGAGGAGAGGTAGTAAAAGGAGCTGTTGCTGAAGAAAGAAAAATGCAGTATGCTGGCAGCACATTTGCTCTTTTGAACACAATGTGATTTCAGGTTAAGCAAAAGCTGATTCTTATAAATTTTTGTGTGTGCTTTGTTGCTTCCTGTCATACACACATGGAAGCTGTTGCTGGAAATTTTGTTCTGACATTGGTACTCTGACTTGATAATTCCTTATAGATACACTTAAAATAATTTTGTTTCTTAGACTTTCAAGAGGGAGCTAAAAGCAAAAGAACCAGTTGTCAGGAGTGCGCTTGAGACTGTGCGAATCTTCCTGGCCGAGCAGCCTGTGGAGGCAGTGGAGAAGATCTGCCCAGAACCCAGAGGTAATTGAAGCAAGAACAGGGTAATACCACATTGCTGGAAAGATCAGTGATGATCAACAATGATTAAATAAATCCTGCCAGCCACTCTGAAAGCATTCCTTTTACACTCCAAGCTGAATGCCAGTATTCAGAAACTAAGCTAAAAATATAGATGAAAGCAAGCCTTAGCAATCCTTCTGAACGCTGTGGTACTAAATAGACATGCATATTTATAAGCAGATTTTGAAACTGCCTTTAAACCTTCAGGACCTGTCTGTAATTATAGCCTCATTCGAGGTCTCAAAGCTGCAATTTAAGCTAAAATTCACCTTGTAGTCTCAGTACTACAGGAGATCCCAAATCCACCTAATTGCAGCAAAAGCTTCACAGTGATTAATATTTATCTATATGCAGAAATATTGTCCTGAATCAGCTGATAACTTCTAGCTACACCTTGCATGTTTCAAAATGCCTTTATGTACTTAAATGCATATTTTGCTGATTTTTATGGTGGTAGGATTTAAGTTTTTTAAGGTATTTTTAAACGAGAATACATTAATAAAACAAATTTCACATGTCTTTGGTTATGAAGATCTTCTTACCAAGATTTGAACTTATCCAGATGGCAACTGTTTTAGTTCTAAAACAGAATATGTCTTAAAAGCCACTTCACTTTCACATTTAGATGTGTCACCTGAGGAAAGAGCCCACAATGTCACTAAACTTCTGCAAAGGCAAGCAGATGAGGTCAGAACTGAGTGGGATAAGCTGAATCTTCAGTCTGCTGACTGGCAAAAGAAGATCGATGATGCTCTTGAAAGACTGCAGGGCCTTCAAGAGGCAATGGATGAACTGGACCTGAAGCTACGCCAGGCTGAGGCATTCAAGGGATCCTGGCAGCCAGTGGGGGATCTGCTAATTGACTCTCTGCAGGATCACTTGGAAAAAGTCAAGGTATGTGTCATACATCACTGTTTCTGAGTATAAAATTGTTCATTGTATGAATCCCCATATCAGTAATTATCTTTTAGGGTGAGAAATTTATATCTTTGTATCATACTGATTTGTATTAAAAGGTACATATAAAGAGTTTTATAATTTCAGAAATTAAAATTCAGTGGGATCCTCATTGAGAATGTATATTGCTGACATGAGTGAAAGCATTACAGAAATGTGTAAAAATCCTCAGCACACTGAATGTTAACTCAGGAGAGGCAAAATTGGCAGTTAAAGAAAACAAAATAAAATAGATAGGAGAATATATGATAAAAGTGTATAATTTTTTTCTTTACTGTATTGTCTTAAGTATGATGGGTACATAATTGTTTCTGTAATTGTACAGTAGAATTGAAATAATTGAAAATATATGGTTTTTTGTGATAATGATATTTGCTATCTGTCTTTTTTGATAAATAAGCTTCATAACTAAAGATAGTCTAAAAAAAAGCAGCAGCCCTGGAAAAATTGTCATTATTTTCTATAACTTAATGCTTATCTGCTTTTAAGTGTTATTTCATAAAATCATTGCTTATTGAGAAACTTGGGCAGACTTGTCCTCTTTCAGCATGACTGCCGTGGACAGACTTGATAAATAATACAGGATTCCTTCAGCTAGAGCACAATAGAGGCAGTTGCCATTTTGATAAGAACAAAGTGCCTCTGTTCCAGTCACACAAATGGGAATCATCAGTCATTTTGAAAGAGACCTGAGCTAACTGTTATTTTCTCTAGTTGAACATTAGGATCTAAGAAAGAGGAAATAGAATGACTAATGGCAAGAAAAAAATGCCTCTAGAAATCAAATGTAGTTTATTAAAATGAAAGTCTTCGAGTTTTAATCACACAGAAAGTTTAATGAGTGTCCTGTGCATATACTGTACAAGAACAAATGAAATAGTTAGTAGCTGATGAACAGCTAGCTGCAAAACTTTTTATCTTCATTTAAATTCATAAGTGAACAGAAGAAATGTATTTATAAATTCTCAGAAAGTGCTATTGCAATCATGGTTTGGTTTTGGGTTTTTTTAATTTTGAAGAAGATATCCTGAACAGAAACACTGCATCTCTGATATTACTGGAAAACAAAGCAAATAGCTTAATTCTAAAGCTATGAGCAGGAGTGTTGACTTCATAATTATAGTTCTGAGTCCTGTGATGTTTTAAAAAATAAATAAATACATTCTAGATAACATAATTAATGAGTTAATAATTGATTCACTTCAGTGTTGAATAGTTTTCCTTTGCAAATGTTTCAGTTAAAAGCTGAATTTGTTGAAGTTATGTAGCCTTCAGTTAAAAGTTGTTAGTAAACAATAAGGTTTTTTCTTTATTAATTATATTATCAATGAAACATTATCCAGTTGATAGATTATATACATCTAATCCTTGCTCTGCTTTTTATCATGAGTATCACAATGACTGATATTACAGTATGAGGCAAAGTACCTCATTTCTCTCTATACATCTAAGAAACCCAAGCAACTTTTGACCAGATCTTCAAAACATTGCTCATATGTGATGGCATTTCTTGCAAATCCTTCTCTTAATTTGCATCACAATAGCTTTCCCAAACCTATCCTGATTAATAACTTCCTGGAGAATGTATTTTACCTAGTCCCATTTGTGGCTGTTCTCTTTAGTTACAGTTGCTGGAGCTGCTAAGGTCATGGTATAACTTTGAACTCATGCTAGACAGTGGATCCTTGGTCAGTATTAATGTATTATTATTATTACTGTTATTACTACTACTACTACAGATGCTTCATCTGTATTAATGTACAAGTTGGTGCTTGTCTCTGATCGTGAGGACAAGAGATAGTTTCACCCATCTGCTCCAAAGGATGCAACCTAGACTAGAGGAAATCTATAACCAAAGTATTCTTCACACTTCTCTGCTGTCATCTGTTACTCTCCTTTTTTTCTTCTCTCATATGGGTGATCTTATCCCTAGACTGAAATGTAACTTACTTTCTTAATAACACACATTCTTTCCATCTCCCTTCTAAGCATATCTTTCTGTCCGGTAAAATCCAAACCATCATTTTACTGTCTTAAATTCAATTCAAGCCCAGATGAATCTGTTATTTGTCCCCCAGTATCCATTGCCTGATCAGTTTGATTGTAGCTCAGATCATATTTTAGACACGGCCTACGATTTCTACTCCTCTCTGCAGCAAATTCAATGATGCTTTCTCCTTGCAATCACTAAGAAAATGTTCTTTTCATCAGCGTGTCTGGAACACTTAGGGTCTCATGAGACCACCATTCAGATTTTCAATTAAGCTTTCGCTGCTATGCAGTTGATATGCAATCATTTCTTCTTCTTCCATTTGGTATCTTATTCAAAGACCCATTCCAGGAACTGATGGTAGAACCACTTTGTCTCTCTTTCTTCCCCAAAGAGTCTCCTTCGCTTCATGCCATCCAAAACCTTGATAATGGTTATGCTAGCAGCATGGAACAATCACTACATGTTATGCTGATACCTTCTCACTGTTTTGTTGTCTCTCTGTAGGCATCTGCTGAGAAATACTAATAGAAATTAGTACCCACAGGAAGTTTCAGATTTTTTATACTTTTAAAATCTGGAAAATTAGGCTTCTTAAATTAAAAACCACTGTTTTGAGATGTTGTGTACAGAGTTGTGTGACTGAGAAGCCAGTTTTAATGGTGTGGTTTATCTTTAGCTAAAGGTAGTTCAGCTACTCCCAGCATACTCAGGAGAGCACAATGAAAAGCACTTTTTCTACCAGTAACATTTTAACATACCACTAGCAGCGTAGAACTGCTTCAGTTTTCTGTCATACACAGCACTGTAAGGGAACAGCAGAGCCGCTAGACTCCATGAGGTATATAGCTACACTCTAATTGTTTTTGTAGCCGCATAAAACAAAACAAAACAAACAAAACCAAACCCAAAGCAAAAAAACCTCAAAACAAAAATAATTAAGAGCAGGAAGTAGTGCCTGTGGTTTCTTTAGTTCAAAATAGAAGTGCATATCTCTAGAACACCTTCCAAATAAAAGGCTATTCATGTAGAATCGTGTAGACTTTTTTTCAATTAACTCTGGTCTGCTATAGGATAATTAGTTCTCCTTCACTGTCACAAAAAGAGGGCACCTTGACTCAGTATAATGATTGAGAACTGTGAAAGGCAGAGCAGAATTTAGTGACATAAGTCTTGTCTTTTTCTGTAAGGAATTTCCATGAAAGTCTTAGTCTTGCTTCTTAAGAACTGCTGGTTGTTCCTGCAGATTCACTTTTACAGTTATGACTAAAGCAGTTACATGAACTTTGCATATACATTATGGACTTTCTGTATTTAATGTAACAAGGATATTCACAAAGGCTGCAAGTATCCTTTTAAATTCTTTTGTCAAAGCCTATTTACAATTTTAATACAATTTCTAGTTGAATTATATGCTGTTTATTTCAGACTCTTCAGCTTAATCGACAGGTGTAGCCAATTATATGTCACTGACAAATGTTCACTGGAAAGTGTCAGCCTGAAATTTATTTATTTGTAAACCAAATAGAGTTTTCAGTTATTCATAAATCAGAAATAAACTGATCACTGATCAGCTCATCATCTACTCCAAAATTACTTTCCATGTGTAGGGACACAGGACAATCCTTTTATCCCTAGTCATCTTTCCTCAAAATGAGACAAAAGTAAGACAATCCATTAAGATAATTAGCTGAATTTCAGTTGTGTTCATATCCAGCCATAAAAAGAAAATAAATAGATTTTCAAAGGTTAAAATTCTATATTATTAAAAGCATTTTAATACTAAATCAGCAACCTCAATTTCAGGACACTGAATGAGGTTAGGTAGTTAATTTAAGTTATCATTATTCTTATTATTATTATTATTATTATTATTATTATTATTATTATTATTAAAAGCCTTATATATTCTTCTGTAGTTCATTTTGGTACTCTTCAGCTACTGCTGTGCTGAAAAGAGGTATTTCAGCAAAGTGAACTCTTACAGGGCTGTTATGAGGGAACTGTGCTGACAGCTGCCTACTATGGAGATTCTGACAGCAAAGTGAGTTGTTGAATTTCTAGTTAATGTTCTTATCCCAAAATTATTTGAAATGCTTGAGTAATCAATAATTTTCTATCCTTCCCAAAAAAAGAGATGATTTTTATATGGAGCTATTAGGGGTCACGTACCAGGGAATTAATGAATGACACCTAGAAGCAAGCCAATAGTCCCCATTCATCCCCTCCTAGCAGTGGAGAAGTGTACTGGAGATTGGTTTTAAATAGATCAATAGAATCTATGCAAGAAATAATTACCTGGAAAATGTATTGAATAACCCGAATTTCCAATCAGCTAGATATCAATAGCAGTGCCAGATCCTTGTTAAACCAGATAGAGGTCAGACTGCAATGTGATGCCTATTCTCTTGTTAATTTTTTGCTGACATAAAATTATGCTATGCACCAAATTAAGTTAGCAGAGCTCACCCTGTCCAGTCTGTAAAGTGAAATGACATTACACACATAGCAGCTTCTGAGGTACTTCTTCATTCTCTTTGTTTACTGATAGACTTTCTACTATAGCTACACTCCTTATCCTTCTCAGTTTTAAAAACCACAAAAATGCTTAAGTATTTTATATGCAGAATGTTAGACTATGAACTATGATTTGATTTGGTGTTTTCAAGTTGTTTCTACAATTAGAAGGTGACAGCATCCATTGGTTCATAGCTGAATAGGAAACTACTTGCCTGCAGTGTAGGAGATGGGAGTGTTAATGTTTTCTTCATACTATAACTAAAGTAATTACTGTTACAAATGGCTCTCAAGCTTACAATTTCATGCATATGTCATCCTGTGATAAAATCATACAATACTTATTTATGATATGTTCTTAAACTACTTCAAAATGCATATACATTTTTTCAGTTTAATTTGAAGCCAGCTGTTACCACCAAGGGCTATAATCAATCTGGGTTAAGATGTTCTATTTCCTTTAGTAAGTCTCCTAATAAATTCTATTCAGGACTCTGGGAGTTTTAAAACTATTATATACAGAATAACCATTTCCTACTAATGAATTTTCCAGCTTTCCAAAACCCAAAAATTAGTTTTTAAGAGAATTAGGGATAATCTTTCTAAACAGATTTTGTATTTGTAAAATATTTGTAGTTTAGAGATTTTTCTAAGTAAGATGCTATAAAAGGAGGAGATGATATAATGACATACTAGAGGAACTTTATATGTTTTAAATATAAATATGGTCCATAAAATCAAAATTTACAAAATATCAACTCTTCATCAACTGTTTTACTGCTAATATAAATGAAAACAACATAAGGGTACATAAGACCATAATAAACGATTCTAAAATAAATGAAAACCATACTGAAATTGACTGGAACACTCTGACATCCTACTGCAAGATGTCCTTGCGGTTTATAATATTCCTAAGAATTTAAAACTTTATGGAGTTTGCTATAATGAAAGAAATAATTAAAGTTTGTTCAATGTCTTAATGAGTCAGCTTTCAAGATGTTGTTATGCATCAAAGATACGTCAACTAACCACATTGGTGACAGCCTGGTATGTTGTTTTTACCTTTTTTTTAAAATGCATTTTTATACAAGAGAAAATTTAGCAGGGTTGTTTGGTTGTCACTGTTGAGGGCAAGTTTAATTTGCTATGGTTTTTCTTAAATATGAAATTGAGTTAAAAGCCATGAACTGTTTTGTCATGTAGTTGTACTAGCTGATTTTAGCTCTGTTACGCTTCTTAGCTTGTAGGAGATGAAAGTTACTCTGTTGTGTCCTGTGGTCTCTCAATTTCATTTTAACAGCTTATGAATCAATTTATTTTCTCACTCAAAAAGAAATATATTCACAAGTCGTTATTTAGTATGTAATAATCATGTATTTAATGATAAAGGTTTAATTAAAAAGTATAATCTGCCTTAATGTTGTTTCCATGTAATCAGTCAGATAAGATTGGAGAGTTTGTTATGGCAATAACTATGGCAATAGCCTATATCTAAGTCCTTTTTAAATACCTGAAGCAAACAATCATTCCTTCTGCTGACTTTTTTTCCAATAAGTCGTACATTTCTTATCTCAGATTTAGATGCTACCATTGTATCTACAGTTTTTTACAGAGACTAGATTACATAGGTTTTTTGTCTCTATCAAGCTACCTATTTTAAGGAAGAATACAAAATCTTTTTTTTACATAGGATTACTAAGAATGATGGTGAGTAGGTGGAGAAGTAAAATCTTGATCTTTTAAAATTAAGACTGTTCTTCACCATACTACTTATTGGGAAACAGTAGCATATTTGTGATACAGAAAAAATAGCATTGCTCTGCTAACAAAGAAGAAACAAAAATGAGTATTCTTTAATTAACTTCCTGAGGAATCACAGCAACTAGCACAGCAACTATTGTGAGAAGCAGCTTCTTGTAGACCATTTTTCAAAAGAACAAATACCTGGAAAAGGGCTGTACCAATTTAACCCAATTTCTATCAGATTTGTGTTAACTGTATTAACACAATTATTAATAGAGCATATTAAATATTTTCTCTTTGATTAAGGACTTTTGGCCTAAAGGATACTTCTCCCTGACAATGAGTGCAGGAAAATTCTTGAGCTTTAAAGAAAAAAAAGGTGACCACTAAAGGTGGAAATCTTTTCTACCTCCAACACAGTTTGGTAGAAGATGCTATTATTAGATCAACACATTTCATTTAGAGCCAAATTTTTCCTTGTATGAACTCACCCTGCTGATTTCAGTGGGAGTTCAACATGCACATCTGCAGGCAGAATTTGACTTTTTAAGTATTGGCAATCTCTGATCTTGGTTTCTGATAGCCTGCTGAGAGAACTGACTAATACGTGTACAAAGACATGTCTGTCATTTTATGCCTCTGAAGTTCAGAATTGAGGTCAGACCAGAACATTTTTAAGAGATTTCTCTTTATCAGTTTATCAGAGGGAAGAATGAGACTTGAGCTTTTAGATGGAGAATTAAACATTAATTTTTAAGTACCTAAGTGGCGTGGTTATAGCAGGGACTCTGACATTTAGCATGGCTTTTTGTTTTAAGTTTGCCATATAAATGCAGCATGCATAGGTATTAGTCTGATGATGAAGTATTAGCATTCCAAGACATGACATTAAATCAAAGATGCGCTTGGACTGATTTCATTCTGTTCAAAAGCCTTCTTTTTCTTATGACCTGGAAATGTAAATATTTAGCCAAGGAGGGAAAAAAGTACAATGGGAGTAACACATTTCTTTTTACTATGGGACCATTTTATTCAGGCTTTCCTAAGTGAGTGTGGCACAGGGAGCTGTGTGGCTAAAGGGAGTGAAATTATATCCAAGGAGTATTTATAACAACTCTGATCTGCTATATATAGTCTGCTTTTGAAACGTTCCTATGTAAAGAAAAAGGATGGAAAAGAAATTAATACATAACCAGATACATGGATGTTCACTGAGAAATGAGAGGAGGGAAAAGGGAAGAGTACCAGAAATGAATTTTAATGTTGTTTGTTTCTGTGATGAGGCAATTTTTTTTCCACGAAGGAAAGTCTGTCAGTATTGTGTTTCTAATGAAATCTTTTCTTAAAACATTGACAAAATAAATTCCTGGGAACTATCAAGTGTGCAGATCCTGTAATGATATTGTTACTATGACATGGGCGAATCAATGAGCAAAGTAAAATCAATTTATCAAGCTTCTGTGCTGGTACACAGTAATTGTCTAGGGACTGTTTGATGTAGGGAGTGCGATGAATGTTAGATTGCCTGGAATGTTTATCAGGGACCCAATGAGTTACACATTTCTCATTTTCATCTTTATAAATTTAAAGCCTAATAGAGTCTTATTTCATTCTTTTGGCCAAGGTTAACCCATAATAAAACTTTATAATTGCTACTTAGCACTTTTTTAGTGCTTCTCATGTTCCAGATAGTATGAGTTAATCTTCTCAGCTGCTTTCTGAGACTGCAATAGAAGTATTATCCCCAGTTTACAAACAGGGCAATTGAATCAGTGAAACTAATTTGTCCAGACAGCAATGCCACTCAAATTATTCATATTCTTTTTATATTTTACCTGAAAATTGTTTTGTTTTAGTTGGGTTCAATTGTTCCTTGGATTAAGAATGACAGTTTGCATCAGTCATGGCAGGAGACACTGTTGCCCATTTCCCAGAGCCTTCTCCCCCTCAAGACGTGGCAGGGCAGCCACCCAGAAGAATTCAGCCTGAATGCCTGGGAAGGTGGGCACTGCTCATGACAGTTTCCCAGCCTGTGTCTGATGCTGTTATAGAAACCTGAGACGTGTTTAATTTTTTAAGTTTTACTTAACTGTCTCCTTTTCAACATTTCATTTCAATATTCTTTTTTCCTACATTAGCTTAAAAAGTAAATCATTGTCACTTGGAGTTGCTAAAATCTACTGTTAGAACTGAATTCCTTCTCTGGCACTGCTGAAAGATGGTCTTATTAGATGTAAGAGGTGTAGGAATTTACACCTCAAGTAGGCCCGTGGCAATGTCATGTGGTTTAACAAGTGCAAGGTGCTGTACCTGAGTCGGGGCAACCCCTGGTATCAGTCCAGGCTGGGGATGAAGAGATCAAGAGCAGCCCTGCTGAGAAGGATTTGAGGTAGTTGGTGAGTGAGAGGCTGGGTATGAGCTGGCCATGAGCACTCACAGCCCAGAAAAACAAATGTGTCCTGGGCTCCATAAAAAGCAGCATGGGCAGCAGGTGAGGGAGGGGATTCTGCCCCTCTGCTCTGCTCTGGTGAGACTCCACCCGAAGTGCTACATCCAGCTCTGAGGTCCCAGCACAGGAAGGGCAGGGATCTGTTGAAGCAAATCCAGAGGCCACCAAGATGAATAGAGGGATAGACCACCCCTCTAATCACCACCCTTGGCACAGAGGAAAGGCTAAGAGACAGGATTGTTCAGCCTGGAAAATAGAAGGCTTCAGGGTGACCTAATTTTGGCCTTCCAGTACCTGAAGGGAACCTACAGGAAAGATGGAGAGAGACTATTTACAAAAGCAGGTAGTGATGGGCCAAGGGATAATGGCTTCAAACTAAAAGAGAGTAGGTTTAGATTAGATATTATGAGGAAATTCTTTTCCGTGAAGGTGGTGAGACACTGGAACAGTTTGCCTGGGTAAGCTGAGGATGCCCCATCCCTGGAAATGTTCAAGGCCAGGTTGGGTGGAGCTTTGAGCAACCTGGTCTAGTGGAAGGTTCCCAGTCCGTGACAGAAGGGTTGGAACTAGATGATCTTAAAGGTCTCTTCTGACCCAAGCCATTCTGTGTTTCTGTGACTCTGTGTTGACTTCTGGTTTCACCCATGCCCACTCCACACACGTCCTACAGTGGTGGTGAAAAGGTGGAGATGGGAATTTCAATATTAATTCAAGAGTTGGAATGCAGAGCTTTCAACAAAGCCATTGAAGAGTCCATTTGACCTGCATTCTTCTTGATATTAGAGACTGACTGGACTGTGACAACTTCTTTTGTCCTTAAGCTCTATGAAAAACTTTGTCCCCCTTACTAGAGACAAATTATCAACTTTATGAGGCTAAACATTATTAAATACTTACAGGGTAAATTTAAAGACATCAGAGGAGAAAGAAAGGATTTATTTTAAAATTAAAATAAAGATCTCTATATGCTTTTTGTTAGAAAAAAATGAGGATTTTCTGAAGCTTTTTGTCTCAATTGTTTAATGTTGGTTGAGTGTCAAAAAACAATCTGTGTTTTAGTAGTGTCTATGCTAAGCTTTTGTACGTATCCATATTTTTCCTCCTGAGCTATAGGATCTGCCTGCTGATATCTGGAAGCTTGAGGTGTTTTGTAATGGTATGATACAGCTGTTGCAGTCTTTCTGGTAAACTGCTTTCTTATTTTTGCCAGTGTGCTGGTTTTAAAACCCAGTTGGAAAATAAACCCCACTCAAAGTGCTTCCTTCCCCCTCAATCTCCTCTCCATAAGAGGGAGACAAAAACAGAGATTCTGAGTTAAGAACAATTTACTTGAAAAGAAGCAATGAAATAAAAAAAAAAAACCTAACAGCAAGAGCAACAATATTAGTAACAAAATTATACAAAACAGAGAGTGATTTACATACAAAAAAAGATATTTACTGGCCAAGGCCCTGCATGGCGACTGAGACAAAAGGCAAAAATGGCCCCAGACCATCCATGGTGCCCTTTTTCCCCCACCCCAGCCAACATCCCAGGCTGCTTCACAGAGGTGAGAATCCCTGCTTCCACCCCTCAGCAGTGACGTGGATGGTATAGAATAAAACCTAGGCTCACCCATGGGGCTCCCAGCTCCATCCCATGCATGACTCCCAGCCCAGCTCCTGCCCTTTGCAAAAATTCCTTTATGTTTCCTGTGTCCTTAGTGTAATCGATGTTAGACTTTCAGATCACTCTTTGAAATCTTTCAAGTTACTTACAATTCCTAGGCACTTCATCTCTTCTTGGTTGCAAAGTAACTGAGTAACTGAGTTTGATTACATGGAAAAATTGGTGTAGAGCTGTTTATGACACTTCAGCCATGGGTAGAGTTGTTCTTGTAGAATGAATTACAAGCTAAATTTGCTCATTTACTTTTCCCCTCCATGGAGAACACAATTTCAGAATAAATGGCAAGGCAGTAGCATAGCTTGTATTTGTTCATAAAGCTGTATATCACCTGTTGATTTAAAATAAATAAATAGATCAAAATTTGTAGTAACCAAGTGATCTGTGTTTCACAATAAGTGCATCTATTTATTAGTGTGCTTCTGTTTATTTAATTGGACATCCTAGTAAATAAATATTTTCTGCTAGATGGAACATTGCTGCAACTCATAGCTTTCTCCATTGACAGTTCAGAAAAAAAAGGAAATTAATACCTGGCATTAGTTCATTTTTCATTTCTTCCATTCAAATTCTAATAACCTTGTTTTTAAAGAAATACTGAGTTAGTCTTCCAAAATGCAGGAAATAACTTTTGAAAAATGTAATGTTTGTTGATTTAGAAATCCAGAATTCAGAATGGGAGAGAACTTAAAGGTAATTTGATTTTCTTTCTCCCCTGATGTTTTTTGTTTGAACTATTTTTATCCCAGAAGAGGATTTATATTCTACTGTAGTGCACTCTTGCTTGGTCATTTCTGAGTTTATAAAAATATATAGGATGGAAAATTAAATCAGCTGAAATCCATTTTGTCTCAACACTGCCTGTCCCCAGGAGCACTACAATCAAATAAAAATACAGGGTGAGTTTAAAAGCAAGCTAAGTGCAGCATATTGAGCTAGTGGCTGACAAACCCAGGTTTCANACCCATGGGGCTCCCAGCTCCATCCCATGCATGACTCCCAGCCCAGCTCCTGCCCAACCCTTCCCTGGTCTCTCTCATGACTACTGTGAGAAAACCAACTCTGCCCTGGCCAAAACTAGGACAGTCAGTGAAATACTACATTTGCCTTTAAAATGCCGTGCTGCTTTACAGCACGATAGGGATTTGCTTTGTAGCAACTATTTTCTGAGGACAAGGAGTCACTATAACCTGAAAGAGCCTTTGGTAATGAACATGGGTTATTATTCAGCCTTTTCTGTTTGTATATCCAATATACATTGTTTACAAGTTAACTAATAACAATAGATAATGTGCTATTAATGGTTTAAAAGCAATTTGACTGAGTCTACAACCTAAGCCTTTATACTTTTCAAGTGTTTCTAGGTTTTAATAATGCTGACTGAAACCATACTAAAGGAAAACTTCCCTTTGCAAAAATTCCTTTATGTTTCCTGTGTCCTTAGTGTAATCGATGTTAGACTTTCAGATCACTCTTTGAAATCTTTCAAGTTACTTACAATTCCTAGGCACTTCATCTCTTCTTGGTTGCAAAGTAACTGAGTAACTGAGTTTGATTACATGGAAAAATTGGTGTAGAGCTGTTTATGACACTTCAGCCATGGGTAGAGTTGTTCTTGTAGAATGAATTACAAGCTAAATTTGCTCATTTACTTTTCCCCTCCATGGAGAACACAATTTCAGAATAAATGGCAAGGCAGTAGCATAGCTTGTATTTGTTCATAAAGCTGTATATCACCTGTTGATTTAAAATAAATAAATAGATCAAAATTTGTAGTAACCAAGTGATCTGTGTTTCACAATAAGTGCATCTATTTATTAGTGTGCTTCTGTTTATTTAATTGGACATCCTAGTAAATAAATATTTTCTGCTAGATGGAACATTGCTGCAACTCATAGCTTTCTCCATTGACAGTTCAGAAAAAAAAGGAAATTAATACCTGGCATTAGTTCATTTTTCATTTCTTCCATTCAAATTCTAATAACCTTGTTTTTAAAGAAATACTGAGTTAGTCTTCCAAAATGCAGGAAATAACTTTTGAAAAATGTAATGTTTGTTGATTTAGAAATCCAGAATTCAGAATGGGAGAGAACTTAAAGGTAATTTGATTTTCTTTCTCCCCTGATGTTTTTTGTTTGAACTATTTTTATCCCAGAAGAGGATTTATATTCTACTGTAGTGCACTCTTGCTTGGTCATTTCTGAGTTTATAAAAATATATAGGATGGAAAATTAAATCAGCTGAAATCCATTTTGTCTCAACACTGCCTGTCCCCAGGAGCACTACAATCAAATAAAAATACAGGGTGAGTTTAAAAGCAAGCTAAGTGTAGCATATTGAGCTAGTGGCTGACAAACCCAGGTTTCAATGAAATTTGAATCAGAGTTCACTAAACCCCTCAAAGAAGAAACTAACTCATTTTGAATGAAAAAGATGGAGACTGTTAAACTGTCCTGGGACAGTTCAACCTTGTATGGTTTTAAGTATAAAATGGAGTATAATGCTCTGGCCCATGAATACCTCTCCACTTGGACACTAAGTGAGCTGAGGAAGAGAATCATCAGTGCTGGGAACCTGCCGTGGCCCAGGTGTAGGGCAAGCACTCACCTTACTGTGCAAATGGATCCTGCTCTGATTTAGCTGCAGCTGCTGCATGTATAAAAGCTTCCCACAAGAGAAATTCATCTGACAGAGGAGAACTTTTCTCCCTAAGTCATCTCATATTTTCTTCACAGCGCCAGATGTTCTTTTCTGTCTCTTTCACTGGTTATGAGAATTGAGGTTTAACATAAGCCAGTGCTAGCAGGAGACTCTTCTATATGAGGGAATTCTTCAAGAAAATGTCAGGCTGGCATGAGGTCACAGCCTTGTATAAATGCTGCTCACAGACCAGGGAAACAGACTTTCTCTGTAGGCACAGTTGGCCTTTTCTTGAAATCTGCTTCATACTAAGTGTAAGAAACATCCATGGTGGAACATATGAGGGGATGGATCATGCTCATAATTCTGGTCATACCTGAGTCCTAACAGGATGCAGCCACAAGTGCAGAATGAGTTGGCAGATGTTATTGAGAGGCCACTATCAGTTGTCTCAAAAGTCACAGCAACTGGGAGAAATTCTTGCATCCTGGAAAAGAACAAATGTCACTCATCTTCAAGTAGGACAGGAGGAAGGACACAGGGACTTACAGGGTATTCAGCCTCACCTAAATCCCTGGGAATGTGATAGAATAGCTAATCTTTTAAACCATCTCCAGGCACATGAAGGATTAGAAAGTTGCATTGGAGGCAAGTCATATGTGAGGTATCACAGTGGTTGATCCTGGGTCGATATCATTTAACATCTACATTGATGAATTGGTCCCTGGGACAGAGCTCACCTTCAGTAATTTCCCACTTGATACAGAAGTGGGAGGAGCAGCCATTACCCCAGATGGTTGTGCTGTCATTCATATGGACCTTGACAGCATGGAGAATTACACTGAGAGGGATCTAATGAAGTTCGACAAGGAGAAATGCCAAGTCCTGTTGATGCCTTGAAGTGGCTACCTGAAAACAGAGGCTAGACAAGATTCAGAGAATAAAAGCAGGTATTTATTTGAAGGGCCTTCAAAGGTGCACCCTGGGGAGTCAAAGGCTACACCCAAGATGGACCCCAGGTCACGAGTTCTTCACACTTTTATAAGTTTGGTCCATTTGCATATCAGAGTTAATTCTCCAATTATAATTTCAAGTAATGATGTAATTACCCCATGTTTGCTCCCCCTGTCCAGAGGCTGGACCTGGGACAAGGTGTCCTTGAGTTCAAACCCGGAGAGTGTTTGCTATGTCTAACCAAAATGTGGGAAAAGTAGCTAACATTCAGAGTTACACACTAGGCAGGACACAATCTGAAAAATATAAAAGTTAAAACCTAAGACATCACTGTGTCCTGGAGGAAGAACCCCAGGTAACAGTACACACTCAAGACCAATTGGCCAGAAAGCAAGTCTGCAGAGAAGAGCTGTGGGATCCTAGCAGACAAACAGCTGATGGGAACACACTATTAAAATCTAGTTATTACAATTACTAGTGAGATGCCTCTGCCTGAGTTAAGGTGCAAAAAAGATCGTATGCCAAAGTCAATAGTATGGATTTTATTTAACAGTAAAATGTGAGGCAGAGAGATAGAAAGAAATAGAAAAGGATTGAGGGTCAAAGAGGGAGGGGAGAAAGAGAGTGAGAGAGAGATCAGGTGCAATAATAGTCAACACCCATGGATCCAGCAGTATCCCATTGATCCTCTTCACCCTGGGCTTCTCAGTGGTGGGAGTTCCAAGGTCACTCAAAACTTCTCACCATTTATACATTTTAGCAAAAAAAGGAATCAGTGCTCATTGGCTACACAGTTCTCTTGTTCTGTTGGTTAAATGATTCTCTTGCTAATAAGTCCCCTGCTTGTTCTTTCTCTGTGTTTGAGTCAGTGGCCTCCTGCCTTGAGTCAGTGGTCTATGGTCTCCCCCCACCAGACCCAGCCACAGCCAGCTACCAGTACAGCTGCTGATCTGGCCTTCCCGTGGACTCCTTGCTGTGAAACTTCCTTCTCCCCAGCCTCATTTACCTTTCCTTAAATAGACCTGAGATAACTAGGCAATAGTACCACCTTTATCTTATCTCAAGTTCCTGTCAGGTGGGTTAACTCACAGCCTAAACTTTGGGAATCCAGAAGGCATATTTGAGGTGGGCTGGTTTTGGTGGTTGCAGATGAGCTGTTGCTTCTTCGCATGGTTTGCTACAGTGGCAAAGTCCTTCAGTGATCTTAGCAGCGTTTGAACAAATTGTAATCATTAAGTCCCTTACACACACCCTCATGGCAGAGAAGGCTGACAGCACCCTGGGGTGAATCGCCAGCAATTTGAGGGAGGTGATCCTTCCTCTCTGCTCAGCCATGGTCACACCTGGAGGGCTGTGTCCAGTTTTGGGGTCCCAGGTATGAGAGAGGTGTGGACTTCACTGGAACAGGTCCAGTGCAGGGCCACAAATATGGTCACAGGACTGAAGCATCTTTCCTGTGAGGAGAGGCTGAGAGAACTGGGACAGCTCAGCCTTGAGACTCAAGGCAGCTCAATACCTTATCAAAGTGTATAAATTCCTGATGAGAGGGAATAAAGAGAAAGCTGGACTCTTCTTAGTACTGAACACTGACAGAAGAGACAGTGGGCACAAATTAAAACCCATAAAGTCCCACCTGAATATGAGAAGAGACACCCGTGTCTGTTCAAACACTGGCACAGGTTGCCCAGAGAGGTGGTGGAGTCTTGATCCTTGGAGATCTTTAAAACCTGACTGGACATGGTCCTGGGCAACTGGCCCTGCTCTGAGCAGAGGAGCTGGGCTAGATGACCTCAAGAGTTGCCTTCCAGATTCAGCCAGTCTGAGTTTTGTGAGAATGAAAAATTTTTAGTGCATGCCTTTGCAATGATTTTCATTAGACATACAAAATTATTTAGAAAGCATTATGCATTTAAACGCTAATAACAGTAAGAAATTTGTGTACTTGCCTTCAGTTTTTGTACATGTCCAGGCTTGCATGGTCTTGAAAAGTTTATTAAGAAGTGCAAAACATTTAATTCCTAAATATAGCTGCTACAATGTTTAGTCCTGTATAAAGTCTAGATATGAACTGCCTAAATAGTAAATACCATTGCTGGAAAACTAGAGATGATTTTCAAATTATGCAATTTTTTTCCTTCCTTTATAAAAAGCTGGGAAAAAATGTTTTTAAATTCCTCATGTTTAGGCTTGTAAAAATGAACATTTGTGAAAGAGGATACTATCTACTGAGGTACTGCATTTCCTGTCTCTGGGGGAAACTAAGTTCGGGATCAATTTTAATTTCCAATGTTGTGCTCTAAGCATAAACATAGTGTTCAAATCAAAGGCTGGTGTTGCTATAATTGCCAGTCCATAAAATTTGAGAAATAAAAAGCTAGAGATTATGCCAAATTGCCTTTAACATCTTAGGCAGGCATCATGCCAGTTTCATCCATAAGCAAATAGATAGAGACTCATTTCCAGAAGCTGGCATTGAACATTTAAATCATTTGGTGCATTGGTGAAATGAACTCTAAAGTCTCCTTTAACTCGTGTTTGCAACAAGAGAAGGGTACAGTAATATAAGCACTGTGAGATTCATGGTCCCTCCGCCCATGAGTATGGGAAACACTAATGAGCCTTGATTTTTACCAATGTGTTCAGGGTGACTCAGGACAATATAGCTGGGAAACAATATCACAGGATGATGGTGGAGTAGTTATCCAGACGTGGTCTCACATAGATTTTTCTAAACCTGTTTACAAGTCCAAGTGTTGTTAAGGAACACGAAGGACAAAATAACACAAAAAAATGGATCTGCTTCCAAGCTATTTTTCACGCCAGAAAAGTTTCAGTAAGTAGGAGCCAATAGGAATACTGAATGTATTTTAAATCATAATTGAAAAGCTTAATAGCTTGTTTTAAGTTTCTGATTGAACAATTGCATACCAATTGCAAATAAATAATTATTAGATGTTGTCTGTTTACTGAATACAATTTTTAAGACAAATATAGCTAAACTCAATATCAGTACTACTGAGGTGTAGATAAGGATATATGACTTTGTATGTGCCTGCTGTTATTTTCCTTTGTCAGTGTGGTGAATGCTAAGCAGCAATGATTTCATACTCTTAATACAGCTGCATAATTGCTACTTGTTCTGACAAGACACTGTTGTGGACTACATCTGAACATACATGGTAGGCCTTGGGATCAGTAGGAATAAGGACAGTAAGAATAAAAAAGTAATTTTAATGATGACTGGCATTTTTCAGGAGCAGAAAATAATAAAAAAACCCATTCTGCATTTTAGTTTTTATCTGTGCATAAGGCATACGTACTGTTCTGGGAATACATTTCCTCTTCAGGGTGTATTTTCCAAATGGCTAAATGGGCTTCAGTCACACTATTCCATTAACAACAGAGCCGGAAGTTACAGGCACTTGATTCAGTTTTGGTTGGATTCCTAAACTCTGTGTTTGACTTGTCAGCCAGCAGCTGTACGTGTGGTCAAGGGAGAAGGAGGTTAAGAAATGGAAAATGTGCATTGTAGAGTCAGTGTTTCTTCCTGAACTTTATTATGAATTTGGCAACAAAAACTCCATGAAGCTGGAAAAGCATATAATATTGATTATATATATACATTAAATATATAGTATATATTTTATATATGTATGCTTATATATAAGTATGTACAATTAGTATAAAATATGTAATATTGATATTGAAATAATCTTGTTTTCTTTTTTTTTTACTCTTCTAGTTGAATGATTAGTGAAATTTCTTTCAGATTTTATGGAACCAATTTATGAATCCTAAAATTAAAAGCAAACCTTTTCATGTCATTGACTAAAACCAGCCCCCTCTGGTGAATTTTTAAATAAAAATACGTGGATTTTTTTTCTTTCTCTCCTTATCATTGGGCAGCCTTCCAAATCAGGAATCAGTCTGTGTGAGGGTTCCTTAAATAAAAGATAGGATAAAACCACCCACATGGCATGTGAAATGTGGAAGAAAAGACATCTGAAAAAAACCTAATAATCAGATTTTCATTAATAGAGTTCATATTCTGAAAAATGGTGAGGGCTATCTGTTGGCTTTTACTACCTTGGAATAGGAAACCCAAAGCACAAACAAATTTAATGGAAAATATGAAGAAAAGGACTTGCAAATAATTTTGGGAGGCTTATCCTGCATCTTCTAAAATACGTTAGAAACTGATCTGTAATTACAGACACTGGCCTAAAATCCTTTTGGAATTGAAGTTCCAGCACTAAATAGAAAATACAGAAGAAACTCCAAGAGAATAACCAGTAGGGAAAAGATTTGGCTTGGTACTGAGCACTGCAAGTTCAAAACATTGCTATCATAATAGGGATCATTATGAACTAAAGGTCAGCATCTCTGCAGGGACAAAAATAACCCAAAAAATCCACGACAGCAGTGTTCAGTTTTCAGAAAGAAAGCTGCACACAAATGAGGAAGCCTGCCGAAAAGGAACCAAAAGGACAAAGTTTGTGAAGGCAGCACAAAGGCACTACACTGCATCCTGAGAACCAATCCATGCTGTCCAAATGGATTCAGAAAGACATGGAGAGATGGGGTGGCTAAAGGAAATCAAAAAGAAACCTATTTGAAGCAAAAATGCAAAGAATAATCTTAATTAAGACCGTTAAATCACCAGAACCAGATGGCTGTTTGGTCAATGTTCTAACGGAAGTGTAAAGTAGCTGTATCTATTACCAGCATTGTCTTATTTAAAATCAGGGAGGTTTAATGAAGAATGATGAGAGACACACATGGTGATAATTTTCAAATAATGCATCTAGTCAGGCTTGTGGACCTAAGAGCAGAAAATCTGGGAAAAGCTATTCTGCAGAAGAGATAACAGTTTTGTAAAAATAGGTGTGCCTTACATCTCCCACTGTGCCTTTAAGGAAACGTGAGCTATTGTTTAAGAGGGTATAGGCCATATGCCATTCCCCAGGGATTTTAAGGAAGTCTTCCAGCATAGAAACTGTGTTCCAGAGAGACAACAGAGAAGGTCTTCAGGCGGACAAATAACCAATTATCTGATAATCTTCTGTAAAAGATGGAAAACAAAAAGCACAGGTCAGTTTTCCCAAAGACCAAGATGATGTGCTCCAGAAGGTCTACTCTGTCCAGCACGTACATAACTGAGCTGGAAAGGAAAATTATTAATGCAGTGGCACATCTTGATAATACAAACCTATTCAAAGTACTTAAGGTGAGGACAGATTGCAAACAGCTCTGGAAAACCTTCACAGTACTGACTGCCAGCAAAGTGACAGAAAACTAAATCAAATGCTGATAAATCTCAAGCAAAACGTAGAAAAAGCTATCCCAACTTTCTGTGTACAGTGATGATCTCTTTAGGCCTTTCAAAAATTCCTTTAGCACTCATGAAAGAGATCTTGAAATCATAAGAGAAGTCCTCTGAAAACATCACATCAATACTCAGGTCTGTTCAGAAAGCCAAATGAAATGCTAGGAATTACTGAAAATTACTGAAAAACCAGAAAATATCATGGTGTCACAGTGTAAGTCCCTGTTGTATCTCTAACATGTATATTATAGGAAGTGTTTGGGATCCCCAGCCTAAAAACAATTATAACAGTCTAGGTACAAGGTATCCAAGGACAGAGAAAATGGTGTTGGGCTGGCGTAAGTGTCAGGTAATTGCCTGCATGTGAGTTAGTTGCCTAGACTCCCAGTATAGTCAATGAAAATATGATCATTCCTGTTGTAGAAATTCAGAATGTGATTCTTGCCATCCTATAGTAAAACCTCACAGTATGTTCAGCTCCTAGTTTTAATTAGCTATGGAGCATAAAGGGACCAAGGAAATATAAAGGTAACTTGCTCAGATGTAAATAGCTTATAGATATCCACATTTAATCAAATATATCTCAGTCTTTGCATCTTAAGCATAAAGAAGGAAAAAACATGATCTAGGGCTTGTACATCCTGACACAGCACAAAGTCCACTAGGAATGGTTGATCTCTGTCTCTTATGAGCTAAGAATTAGGCAAGGTCACAAGTGGGTCTCCAGAAATAGGTTTAAAAAACTCAAAAACTCTGACCTAAATGTTAAACTTACCGTAGGATATTTTGGATCATAAAAGCCTACATGAGTCCAAAGATCAAGTATGTAATTTCTTGGGAAAGATTCCATCAAGATCTGTTTGACATAAAAATACAACATCTGGCTCCATAATCTCTGAGACTCAAATTGGTGAGCTGGGAGTGTACAAGGGACAGGGAAGCTGATGCTTCTACTTTCTTCCTTAAGCAATTGTATTGGCTGCCATCAGACAAGGGACTGGGCAAGATGGGCTTTTCATGTGACTGATTGTGGCCACTGTGTGTTCTCTCCTATTTGTCTGGTTAGGACGTCTGTGGTATGTGTCTTCCAGAGTCCTTGCTCATTTTCCAAGGCATTTTGAAATATTTTCTAACAAGACTGTACGCATCATTTAAAATCCAATCTACCACCTACAGTATCACAAACCATTGAAATTCTGTCTTGCATAAGGACAGTTATAATGAAGATAATTTGGGGCTGGTTGTCCTATCGCTGTTCATACTGTGAACTCATTTGCACTCTGAGAAATTTAATGGGTACATCTCCTTGTGGTAGTAATAGACTACTACTCACCATGTATGTTTGTTTTTAAATTACCAGCAATATAATTCTTTATTTTTTTTTAATATAAACCTGTTATATGTTTAGTTGTCTTTATGCAGAAGGAAAAAAATAGAAAAAAAATCAACCAGTCTTGTATTATATAAAATTATTATTAGAAATATAAATATTTCTGAAACACATTTCCAGTAAAAATTCTACATTTCTGCTTCTACAGATGCTTAGCTCTAGAATCATGTATGCTGACTGATGGACTGGTTGTCTGTGATAAACTATTGCTTAAAGAAGGCTTACACTTGTTGACTTCTTAATAACACAAAGTCATATTCCAAATCCTTGTGTGGTTATTTTTCTCTTTTCTGTCTATAGTTTTTTAATTGTAAGCTTACTGGCATTAATTAGATAGCTGTTAATTGACTAGAATTCCTTTTTTTGTTCTTGCTGTTTATCATGTTTGGATTTGCCCAGCTAATAAAAACACTAGCAAAAATTCAGGCTTAGCAATAATAGAATACAGAATATCAAATTTAAAGGCAAAAGTTTTTGTATTTTGGGCATTGGAAAATTAGTATCACACTGCAAAAATCATTGTCCTTGCAGCACAAAACAATTATTAAGATATCGACTGAAGAGAAGGCAGAAGATGAGTTTTCTTCTTTACTTCCATGTCTATTTCTGTGATTTCATTTCTTTCGGTGTGGGTTGCTTCTGTGCCATAGCCTTTCTGGTCTATAAAATAACTTAAATTTAACAAACATGCTGACCAATTATGAAGGATTTTCTATTTCACCTTAATTTAGGTATAATGGCTGTGTGATTTACCTAATAACTCCTGTCTGTATTCAAATGAGACCAGCACTTTCAAGTCCACAATGCAGATGCAAATAATTGGTCTGAAATCAGCCAGATACTTTAATATATGTTTAAAAACAAGTGCCTGATAAGGCCTGTCTGCTTTGCTTAAGCCATGATGTTTTTCAATGAGAATCCTGATCCTAAATCCCATACAAATAATAGAAAATTAACTCAATTTAATACAGGAACTGCATTAAAGTGCATTATAGTGTGGGAACTGATCTTTGCATCTATTGATTGGTATTTATTCTATCAGTGGTTTTTATTTTATATATATATTTATTGTGTGTATTTAATTTTATTATATATATTACCTTTATTATATATTTTATAAGATATCTAAATAGATACACATGTATATTTATATTTTCATGCAAATTGGTCATTGGTGACAGTAGATGAGAGGTGTTCTCTCATCTTGGAAACCAAGCAACACTGGAGGAACTGAGTAAATCATCCCAAGTGTAAGCCTCAGAGTCATGACCAGGCACCTTGGGCCATGAAAATAGCAGATCACAGGAAAAGAAGCACTAGAACAACTACTCGTAAGTGAAGTGCTCAGATAGTGGTGTATACATTTCTTCAGCCTTTGAGGCCTTTACTTTACAACAACAAATGTCTACTTTTACAGCATCTTATTTGTTCTCTGAACTCAATTGCTAACTAAAAAGTTCAGGGTAAGCACATATATAACTCTCTGGGGTAAAACCAAACCTGAGCTGTCTTCCTTTTCTTTGTATTATGGACCTTGCTCAGCACTAAACTGTAAATCAGTTCTCACCAGTAATGTCAGCTCTACTCCAGCGGTATGAAACTGGTGAAATGGGGAAGTCAGCTGTTGTCATGAACTCGATGTATGCATCGTCTCTCACATTGTGGTATTTGCATAGTTCTCTGCACCTCTTTTACAAAATGCACATCCCTTCTGATAGTGTATTTTAAAGATTGATCATTAGAGTCATTCACAGTACAAGAACCACTTAAGTCAGTCTAACTCCTTATGTTGCAGGGTAATTTAACATAATTGATGGAAGTCAAGTCTGATTTTAAAAGACATTTGAGGAACAATTTTTCAATTATGTTTACCTTTAGTGCTCTTCATGGCATTCTAATGTCTATGAATGTCTTCATATTATTTACTCTCAAGGTTCACTGAAATACTGTATGTGCTTTTTTTACCTTATTTTGCATCATGTGTTGATGAAAAGATTACTAGGCAATAATTTTGCGTTATTTGATGATCTAAAATGAGATGCAGACCACATGCAGTTTGTATTAAAAATGCTGAGAGAAAGGAGCTAGAGAACATACTAATATAGCAAGTAAATTATTCTGCCTTTGTGTGCAGACATCATATGGCAATAAAACTTGCTCCTGAGAATGACAGAATTTGTCCCTTAGAAATGACTCACTGTTGCATTTTGACATATTTTATCACATTAAAGATTCATAAATGTCTCCTTAGAAAAGATAGATATGGAGCAGTGGATGATCTACATAGAGATTCCTCTCTTTGATAAAGTCATGGTGCCCTGAATTTATCTGAGTGTACCCAGATGCATCATGGAAACATCCTCATCTGGTTGTTGATTTTAAAAAGAAGTTTGTAACTAGCAGTTTCTGGTTTTAATGTACATTACTGAAATTATTAGCAGGACTGCTTTCCTGCATAATTTTAAAGGTTACCTTAAAAGAAACATTGTTTTGATTTTTCTTTTAAATATGAGTCATGTAAACCAGTTTGGGATGCATAACAAATTTTTGTCTTTTTGTCTCTTTCTCTCTTCCTTTTTTTTNTTTTTTTTTTTTTTTTTTTTGGACTTCCCATTATTGACCTTTTTATCTGTAACACACAAGATACCCATGGTAAAATCATGGCCTTATTGGGCTCTGTGATAGTTTTATAATTTTTCCATTTGTTGTATTTGGGAATAGCTGTCTTCCTATGTTTTCCTATGTTAAACTGTACTCATCACTCCCGTCCATCCTGAATGAACACGTCACACACAAGTAAAGGATGAACCAGGAGACAAGTGTGCTCCGCAGTGCACCTCCCAGAGGGTGTGCTGGTTAGAAATTTGGCTTAACTGGCCAAAAGTGACTATGAAGATTCCAAATTCATAGCACCTTCTGAAATGCCGGGCCTTACACTTGAGCCCTGAAGTCCATATGAAGTTAAATAGGCAGACTGGTAACTGAATCATGACGGAATGCTCTTTCCATTCAGCTTGGCATGTAATATCTTTATGTTACTAACCAGCTGGTAGCAGAGCCAACAGCTTGTTATGTTAGTGCTTATACTTATTTATATTTATATTTGATTCACACAGGTTTATCGAGCAGAACTTGTTCCCCTTAAAGAGAAGGTGCATCACGTCAATGAGCTCGCTCACCGCTTCACTCCCTCCGATATTCAACTCTCCCAGTACAACCTCAGCTGTGTGGAAGACCTGAACACAAGGTGGAAAGCGCTGCAGGTATATTACATGATTTTTTTCTTTATGCTGCATTGAGGTATATATTTCTATTTCTCTGTGCTTTGTTCCCTGTGGGATAGCACCAAAGGCATACTAAGGAGTGAAAGATGAGAAAGCCCAAGAAAATGTTTAGTTGTTATCATTCATAAATGCATTAGACAGAGGCCCAACTGATATCATAGATGGTTTAAAAATATAAAGGGCAAGCCACATGTTTTGCACACATTTCGAATATAATATGTTCTTTTCTACAGAGCTTGGGAAACATTGTGAACAATTCACTTTTCACTGCAAATTATTGCTTTGATTTATCAAATCCAGGTATTTGGAAAACAAATTTTTTCATCTTCTCTGAAGACACTTGGAGACAGTATGTCAGGGTGAGATGTTATTGCTGACAGAACAGATAGTTACTTGAAATATTATGGTTTACTGTCTTTTTTCATATTTACTTAAATGTCATCTGGAAGATACAGAGAGTAAGGCAAAAGCACTCCAGTAAATTTTTAAACACATCCTGAGGGGAAAAGACATAAGTAATTTTGAAGGATTATGATATACTAAAGGCCAAGTTGTGACCCTTGGAAAGAGGAGACACATCTGTTTTTTATAATTTTTCTACTTAAAAGAGAGCAGAGTTTGAAATGTATTGAGAGGCAGAGCTCATTTTTGTTAGAAGAGAATTAAATAACGTAAACTAGAATGGAATAGTCCAGTTGGAGCAAATGTACAATAATTTAGTCCAACTGTTCTACATACAAGACCTGCCGGGCACTCACACCCACGTGACACTTTTTAAAGTATAATGTATTTTTCCATCTTAGGGCTAGACCTATTTATGTATGACCAGCACTCCAGTTAGGTGTGATACCCTTCATAGAAAACTAAAATTTTGGCTGTGCAATAGGAAAAGCAAAAATGAAAATTGTTTTTGTTTCACACAAAACCATTCTCCTTCTAAGGTATGCTCCTGTTGTATATTTCTGGTTTTCCAGTTGTCCAATATGTTTCTTTTTCATTCTGGTGGTTTTGTGATTTTTTTTTTTTTATTTATTAATTGCCTTTGTTATGCTAATGTCACCTAAAATATCGACTTAGTACTTTAGTTTTTTCATCAATTTTTTTCTATATATTTCAGTGTATTTTCATGTGTCTTTCTTTTATACTGGTTGTGTTTTCTCTTAGGCTTCTGTTAATTCTTATTTTCAAAAAGCAATTCTTTCTGTGTTCCTACTCTTCTCTGGTTTTTCCCCATCTTCCTTCCCTTATTTCTGTTTGCTTTTTTTTCTGTACTCTCCTTGCTTCTTTTCTTAGTTTACTGCTCTTTTTCTCCTTCCTCAAAGGTTATGTATCTCTCTCTCTCCTTGCCATATTTCTAATAGGGAAAATTGTTCTTATCCATGTACCTCATTTCCTAGAAAATATCACTGCAGGAAAATGATAAAATAGAGAGTTCTGTGCTATTGCTTGCCAGAAAGACACCCATCCTTGGTTATGTGTGGGAAAAGTGCATAAAGACATAAAATTTATCACATCTGAAACACCAGCAAATTCTAGTGTTATGAGAAAGTTGAAGAGCATTTTGTAAAGGAGGAAATCATGTCTCAATTGTTTATTAACACTGGGAACTTATATAAGATTGGAGAAGGAAATGTATCATCTTAAGCCAAATCTTACAGAGATTTAATATTATATTCATTTTATATTCATAAGAATAAGGCCAGACGTAGTCACTCATTCGCAGTATTGCACAGTGGTTCTACAGTGAGATTAGTGCTGTTAGTGAATAGAATCAAATATTCCTCTAGATTCTTCCCAGAACTTCATTTGTATTTATGCAGTAAGGCATGTTTGCCATTAATTTACCTGGTTTGTACTCAATTTTAGTGAATATACTCTGGAGTATTACTGGAATAAAAATGTATAGAAAGCATTCAACCCCTCATAGATTCAGCCAGTCCTGGTTTTGGTGTGGAGTGCATTTCATTAATGAAAACTGATGCCCTCAGCTCAGTCAATGAAAACTGTGTCATCTTCTGTGGAGTTTGCGCAATATAAAAATAATTAGCTTCATGCCCTAAATAGGAAAATATGCTGTTTATTTTTTTATTTTTCTTCAACATGTCAGGAGATTAAATCTTTCCAAGGAGCTACTTGTTATGAATTTCACAAGGAGCTCTCATGTGTGCTTCATTGTATGTAATGAGCTCATCCTGGGGTAAAACATGTCTTGCAAACTTTTGCTTACTTCCAGTTGACATTTAGGGAACCAGTAATCCCAGATTAGTGGGAGTTTTAGCCATTTCACTTAGTCAGAGATCTGGTTGGTGTAGTGCTGGTCAAAGGGCAAAGCTCCTGACATGTAAAACAATTTACAATTTAACCCATGGAGAACATAGCCTTCAGTTGTCAAGAAATATTTTTTTTTGTTTAAATCAAATTTTGTTTGCTTTTATTTAGAATAGTACCTTTATCTCGCAGCTGAATTGAGTAAGAACTTTTATCCAAAAATGTATCAATTAAGATATTTTGTTATGATATTTATATTCTAGTGCTTTTACTTTTGAAAGTGGTAGTTTATGAGTCTTTGAGCACATCGAAAACCTAGAGAGAAATCAGCCCAAGGTCTTTTTCCAATCTAAACTTTTCTATAATTCTATGATTTTTATATATATATATATATATATGTATATAATAAGTGTCAGGAAGCATAAGCCCTAATTTCACTATCATTCCTAACTCCTCAGCTCATCTTGCACCAGAAGCAAAGATTCTGCAGGATATGGGGGTTTGAAGATTGTTGTGGTGCAAAAAACACGCTGCCTCTCATTAGAAGGTCCTGCCACAACTATTATTCTGTTCCCTCAAAAGGCACTCTCTGCTTGCAGGAGGGGTGAAGAGCCAGAAGGCTTTTGTACCCCTGTAGGCTGTTATCTAAAGTCATATCATCATTTTATTTGCATTCTGCTGAGGACAGGCTTTTTACTGAGCTGCATAATTCACACTACTGTTAAAAGTATTGCTGCAATGAATTATTTCAAAAACCAGCTTCTTCTGTGTGCTTCACAAATATTAGCTGATTCCTTCAGTCTGTGGTGAGAAATATGAATGAATCTTTCCATCTGTATTTCCAGAGGTACTAATAAAGAGAACATAAACACCAAAAAGGGAATCCCTTCTTTCCTGAAATCAGTGTAAAATTGTCACTATGCATCAAAGTGTTGCTGGCCAGTGAACCTCTAAAGATCTGAGTCACAGGCCTTCTGGGCAGCAGTCCTCAGCTCACACCTTGCTTTTTATAGGGGTTGGACACCAGGGCAAGTAAGTTGCAGCAAAATATAAGCTGAAATCAGCAGTGGCCTATTGTAGCAGGTTTTAGGTTTGGGTTTTTTTTAATTTTATTTCACTTTCTGTCTTCCATGCCTTCTCCAAGAAAAACATCCTACAAAGAAGAAATAACAACAAAAATACCTATGTAAAAGAAATGTCTTTTTCAGGTCTCTCGCAGCTGAATTGAACAAAGCTTACTGGATTCTCAGTCGGGTTTTTTGAATTGTATGGTTTTGAATTGCAGTAATGGTTTCAGGAAGTAACCTTCATATCTAAACCATGGAATTAAAATTTGAAAATCGTGAATGACATTCTCTTGTATCATTTTTCTTAAAGAAAAAGAAAAACCTCTCTTGCTTTACAGTTCAGTTGTCCAGTAGGTACTGCATAGGATCCTCATATAGGAAAGCTCTGGTAATATACTTAAATAGAATATTTGCCCTACATTTTTCTATATCTTATATTATTGGTAGAGGTATTTATTATTAAACAGTGAGTGTAAACTGGGGTTAAAGTTGATAGATTGAGAGATGATGCAACAGTAGCAAGAAAGATGTTTCTTCCTCTGTATGAGACAGAGAATGTCACATTTAAATGAACGGACAATATAAAGGGCAGCTAGATTTTTATATTTGAGCATTATTATCCTTCTGTTACCTTAGCAGCTTCTCTTTCCATTGTGATATTTCATTAATTTTAATAATTAACTTGTCTCTATTTCTTTGGTTTTTCCTCTTTTTTAAACTATATTTTGATGTATGTCATCTGAAAAAAATGCTGAAAAAATGAGAGACAACTTTTCTAAATATATGGAGCCAAAATTTTAGCTCAGCTAGAATTATAGTAGTTAAGTCACTACTAAAATCATGTTGCTTTTCAACCTTGAAATTTGAAATTATTTTGTAGTTGCAGACTTCATCTTCCCACCAGAGGGAGATTTTGGTCCTTTTTGGAAGTCGAGTTTTCCCATCAGACTACTTAGTTAAAATGTTGGTGTGTATGTTCCATGAGAACAGCAACTTCTGCCAAAACCACAATTGTTACAGCTCATTAATGGTCTCTTATTTGTTTAACTGGCTATGCCAGTTGGCTGCAGAAGTCATAGACCCATGTATTTTTCTTCGTTTCTGTTAGCTTGAGTCTCAGATTTTCTAAATGTTTGTCTGCAAAATTATGTATATAGAATTCATTTTGCAGTCATTAATTCTCTAGAGATCCTATTTATCTATTTCTGTAAGTTAGTGGAGGAAGGCCAGCTATCAGGGTTGGGATTCAATTCTACTAATGAAGTCTGTGTCAAAAATTGGAAAGATTCCTTCCTAAATTAGGAGGACACCTTCATTGTGGCATCTTTAGGGCAGTCAGTGAAAAAAAAGTGTGTCAGGCATGGTTATGATGCACAGACATGCCAGCAGGAAAACTAATAAAACCTTATTAAATTTATGATGTGTGTGATGAATTTCACTTTGCTGGAAATTGCAAATGCTTTAATCATTTTTTGTAAAGAAGGTGCATTCATTTTGAGAGTTTCATTATCCTCTTTTGACTTCCTTTACTCTGAAATTTTATCCTCAGTGAAGATGTTTTGAAGAAACATGTGGAAGAATAGCAATTTACCCTACTTTATATTCTCATTACAATATGCATCTGTAGATTTCTTTCTATGTGTATTTTTGTTTCTCATAAATGTGTGTGAGTGCAAGGGATTATAAAAGCTGAGTTATGCTGTTGATACGTAAGAAAAACACCTAAAATTTGTCAAAAGCAAGAAAATACGTTACAGGTACAACTTGAATTTAGCACTCTCTTGTACAACCTTTGCATATACAATATATTCTGTAAGATCTCCCATTTATCTATTTGATGGATAAATGATAGGAAAAGAATGGGCATATTAGTTGATATATGTAAGTCTCGTTTCCTTATAAAGGGAGACTTGAACAATTTACTTCCACCTGTCAGCTGTTATAGATTATGTTTGGCAGCACACATCCATATGACTCATACCAGACTATATTTAGGATACTGAGGAAAACAGAGGTTATGATACTGTTGAGAATATATTCACTGGAAACCAACATCCGCTAGTTCGGTTGGGTTTTAGTCGAGTAGTTTTAGCTAAATCATCCAGTTTGTAGCTCTTTATCTTATTTACTAACCACCATTGAAACTGTATTCTTTAGTGTTCATGATCTGTAATACCTGATCATCTCAAAACCATTAACTGAAATAATTTCTGTAGCAGTCCCTTTGACAAGGAGTGTGGAAGTTACATTTGAAGAATTAAAGCTCCGAGTTTCAGTCCTATAAGGAGCTGTAGACCGCAGGAGTTAGAAGATTGGATTCCAAAATTCAGATTTTTTCTTGTACAAATTGAAAGAATATGACCTGATTGTTTTCAACACCTTTTTAGGTATGTGACCTGATTCCAATCAGCTCTGTTTAGGCTGCTCATTATGAAAAATTAGGGTTGTTTAAGGTAAGATTGTATGAGGGAGAATAGCTGGGAAGTGCATAAGGGTAGTAGCAGTCAGGCTTGTGAAAGCAAACAAAAGACAAAACAAAAATGAACCGTGCAATTATAAGTCAATCTCCAATCCTAGCTTCCACTCCACAGGCCCTTTTCCTTCCCCAAATGTTATCAGCTGTCAGAGCTCCTGATTTGCGGGTCAGGTTTTGCAAAAGCAGTAGGGGAGGACAGGGCTGCGCAGGGCCGGGCAGGGCAGGATGCGCTGTCAGCTGTCTGCCCACACCAGAGGGCTGAGGAATCGCTGCAATTTGTGGTTCTGCCCCGTGTCCTGGAGGGGCTGCACGCTGCTGACACGGATCATCTGCCCGTGCACACCCGCCTGGTTTGGAGCTAGGCCGGAGCAGATGTACAAAGTTTGCTTTGAATGTGGAACACGTTTGTCGCAGATCGAGCATTCACTGAATTTAAGAGCTGCCCAGTAAAGGCTCTCTAATGTGATTTTCAGAGGCTTGTAACTCAATGAAACCTTAATGAATACCCTTGGATTGAAAGCAATATAAAACCCCTTAGATTCCAAGTACCAGTGCCAAAGTATTGTTAAGGGGTTTTAGAGGGAGAATGTAAAACTGGAAAAACATATTTCTCTTTCTCCCCATTTTCACTAATCCCTTCTTCTGAAATGATGTGATTTTTTTACAAGAAACTTCATTTGAAGTGATTAAAAGCCCAAGGAAAAGAAATAATACGCACATTTCCAGTGCAGAAGGTTAATGTTAGCCTTTTTTATTTCTTTGTTGAGTCATTTTGTGTCTTTCTGACATATCAATTATATGTTATATCACTGCAGATGGTTTTATGTCAGGCCATCTACTTTCAGGTTACAGAAAGCTTTTGCAGTCTTTAAGCTAGGTAGTATTTTGTGCTGTATTTTTTATATTTTCTTGCTTCAGTAAGACTTTAGGCTAAGTTAGATTTTTTTGCTGGTTTAGAAGTACTGTTAATAATACTGTGTAAAATACTAAAAATGTCACTGGCATTAAGTTGTGACACAGAGTTGAAATCAGCCTTTATGGAAGGTTATGTGTGCCATTTAAAAAATATTTTCACAAGGTGCTCTCTAAAGTTGCCACTGCAGTTTTCAACACGGTTTGAGTAGAGGTGAATGCTGAATTCTTGTATAGAAAATTATTGGGAGTGTGGAAGTGATGTAATGTATGTTTGCTGTAGAGGAGGGCACTTTATAATTAAAATGGCTCAAATCCTGTTATATGTTTTGTGTGCAAAAGTCTTCTATAAAGTCCTTCCTACCTTGAATCCACCCAGCACAACACAGGCAGAAGGTGTTATTTCAAGATGCTTATCCTGTGGCTCATCTAAGCTGTTCAATTCTTGCACTTGTTGTTACTTTATAAAACAGTGATACTGCAATAACCTTTAGAAATATACCCCTTGGTTACAGAACAAACATAGTATAAATTACAGTTTGTGACCCAGAACTTACAGTTTCAGGTTTTATTTTTATTCATTTTTCATTTCTTTTGTACCTGAAAAAAATCAACATCCAATTCCTATTTAATTCTTTAGGGTATGACATTTTTGGGGGTAGGTTCAACTGTGGAGGTTGAAGACTCAGCTAGTTTTTCTCTTCCATTTTCTCAGGTGTTCAGAGTTGTTTCTCTACCACAGTTCAGTTTGTTTTAAACCAAAATTAATTAGCATTAATCAATCCAGGAAAAATAATCCTAAGGCTACATTTGTAGATAGCATATTAATTTTGTTGGATATTTCCACTTCCATTCCTCTGATTTCTCATACCCACCTCAAGTGTTTTGTGTCCTTTCCTTTCAATACCCTCATTTATGACTCTTTCATCTGTAAAAACAATCAGTTCTGTCCTAATTAATTAGCTGACACATAGCTGATAATAGAGTGCTATTTCAGTGTAGTGATTTTTGAGGTATTGAGAAGAAATAGAAGACTGTGTCTTCCATAAAATTGCTTTGTGCTGTTTTGTGTATCTAAGCATTACAGTTCCTTATCTCAAAACATCACATTTCACATCCTGAGTTGATTTTGTCTGTACTTTTGCCAGCCAAATAACTAAGATAACAGAATTTGGGTTGCACATCAGTTGTCATAGCTACCTGCAATATATCCCTGAATCTGCCTAGGTTCACCTCTAATGAGAAAGGGGTTACATCTTTCCCATAAAGCCTCCATAACTTTATTCAGCTGTGAATGACCTGTGAAATGCTGGTCAGACTGGTATGGTCTGTTGCAGAAATCGTATGAGCTTCCTCTTTTAAAAAGTCAGGATCTAATCCTTTTTTCTTCACCAGTGAATAGGAGGTCAGCGCCCACCAAATAAAGTTTCAGAAAGACAGAGGCAAATCCAATTTTATGATCATCACTTTTCTGTCTCTACATTGTCCCTCCACAGCATTAGACAGTGCTCAGTATTTCCCACAGCTGAAGGGATAAGCCTGTGATGTTTAACAGTGCCAGGTCATGTTGATTATTTCAGCTTTGCCAATGACACTCTATATGATTTTTTTCAAATGATTTTAACCATCCTGTGCATGAATTTGCATGCTTTCTGGTGAGTATCCATTTATGGATCAGAACTACATTTATAAAATTTGGTTGAATTATTATGACATTGTGTTGATTTGGTGTAAGTTTTAGTTTTACTGTAGTTTTTGCTCTTAGTCTTACTGTAGTTTTTACTTTTAATCTACTGTAGTTCTGATAGTTAATAGTCCAAAGGTCTGTCTCATTCCCTAGAAAAGAGGGCTGGAAAAACAACCTCCATTTCATGTAAATTTATGTTAAAAAGTATTTGTGGTTATATAGGCCAAGGCCCCTGAATCAGATAATAATGTCTTTGTGATGTGAGCTACACTACAGTGCTGGACACAAACTATGATCTTGTACTGTTCAGCATGGTCATTGAATGCATGGTGACCACTGATGTTGTAAAATCTGCTCCTGTTATTCCGTGAACTGTTGAAGAAAACAAATCACAGACTCTTTGCCATAACATTTAGGAGCTGCTGTGTGGTGTTCAGTGGTACCACTGGGAATGAGAGGTACCACTGCAGACCCTACACTGGTGTGCTGGAACTTCAGCCCCCGTGGACTCTTGGCTTTGTCTGCTCTGCTATCCCTCCCAGCTGGACTCATTGCTATCCCTGCTGAGCCTGCACAGCTCAGATATCCTCGGGTGACCCAGGAGCAACGTTTGTGCCTTTTTCTACCAGAAAAAAACCAACACCTTTATTGTACAATTTATCGAAGAACATCGTAGGAAAGGTGTAAAAGTTGAAAGAATAAAAAGCCTGATTTGCTGTCTTTAGGAAGCTAATTGATTCTTAAACCTTTAGAGAGGAGGTATCGCCTGTTCCTGATCCTTCTAGGAGGATCCTTCTAGGAGGGATGGTCCCAAAAAGATTTATTCACAGTTGTACACTGAAAGTAGATTTCTTAAGCTCTTGTTTTATATTAATTACATGATCAGTATATTCACACAGCAGAGCTACTGCTTAGAGATACTGTCTTGCTCATATTCAGATAAGCTCTAACTTGCCAGAGATTTTTAATTTTTTTTTCTTTTTCTGAATGAGAATATAACTAACAGATGTTTGTTTTTGGCACCATTTCTACATTCTTTGAAAGCTGGAGAATTAAATTGCTGACATTCAGACAACACTAATTCACATATCCAGGGAGCCTAATTTGCCATCCCTGAGATTCTGATTCCTGGTGTTCATGGGTTTAAAAACCATTTCAGTGACACAATATAAGAATAGGCTGAGGAGTTTCAATAGTATGCTCCTGCTAAACATAATCACATTTTATAAACATCTGTGTCATTACTGGTGTGATTCATCTCTAAGCTGTATACAGCTGTGTTTGCAGTTTCAATTAACAGTCCTCTAATTTCATATCCATCTCATGTTGCTAATTTAGTTAATTTATTCATAATTAAGAGTATTCTATTTTCTACGAAGGTTTGTTGAGCTTAGTGCATTATAAAAATTTTTTAAAACCTTAAGGCCGAGTCATTTTGATTCTTACAATAGTCACATCAGAACAAAAATGCCATTATTGTACCTAAAGGGGAAGACAACATATAAGGGGCGTTTTTTTCTTTTCTCAGTGTGGAATGAGAAGCCTTTAGAAGGCATTGGCTTTGTGTTTGAAAGCAAATGACAGTATGAATGTGCTCTTTTCTCCTCTTTTTTGCCCTTCTTCCTTTTACCCAAAATCTAATGTAATTCTATGGTTTAAACTAATACAGTTGGTAATGTGTAAAAAAAAATGATACCTTTAAAAGGATGTTAGAAGAAGAGGTATGTGGCAGACATGAATCCTCTTACTTCAAGCATTTTTGTGCTCTAACATTTATGAGTACAATGTATATGAAAGGACCTGTGTGATTAAGAACTGCGAGATAACTTTAAAAAATTAAGCTTGAGACACTCAGGTGGAAGATAAGGACTGTCTTAGTATGTATCAAAAGAAGTGTTTGCATTCTTAGAACTTTTTTTTGTATATCAGTACAAAATTGTGTGAAAAAATGGGTTAGAAATCCTAGAAACAAATCTTCTCCAGCTGTCCACACTTTAATGACGTTCTGTCATTTTTCCAGGATTGGATACAGCTCTCCAATACTTTGTAAATACAGAGATACTGTGTTCTCTGTTATCTTCACAAACCCTACAGAGATACTGATTCTAGGAAGTGCCTACAATATTAAAGAGTTCTATGTATAAATGGCTGTCTTCCAAAAAAATTAGAAAAGTAAAATATGCCCTCCTCTTTAGCATGAAAGGTTTTGTGATATTTGTGTGTTAGTGACAAGGTGAGCAGAGTACTGAAAGTTCAGCATCCCTTTCTGGAAAAGAAGAGAGAAATACAGGACAGTCTTCCTCCTTCAAAAAAATAAATTGTTGTTTGAGATAAGTATTAGTCTGAGTATTGCTATAACTTGAAGTAAACAGAGGGAAGTTGTACAGAGAACATTGAAATAAGGTGATCAATATGTCTCAAGCAGAGCTGCAGGTTTTTAATGACAGCTGCTGAATCCTTTATAGCTGAAAAATCACAGTTTTCTGCTGAATTTTCCTTTAATCTTCTCCTGCCTACAATTCTCCCCCTCCTCAATGCTCTTTTTAGTTTCTCTCATTGCTCTTTTTCTCCTTGAAGCTTCCTTTCTTCCTCTTCATATAAGCTTCTCCTTGTCTGTCATACCATCTACAATCATACCACTATTTATTAAGAAAAGGCTAGGAAGAAAAATCATTAAACAAATAAATAGAGAACACAGCTAGGAAATTTATAATCTGAAATGAGTAGAAGTGAGAGGGATAGAGAGAGGGAAAGGGCAATGTAAGGTGAGGTAGGCTTTTAGTCCTGGCAGTTGTATGAATCACAACCTTTTCTTTTCCCAAGAAATCTCTTAGGATGTGAGTTAGTGAGAGATGCAGCCGTGGTCTAAGCAGAACTCTAAAGCTCTTCAAAGCAGACAGTCTCATAATTTTATTTTCTTCTACTTGTCAAATGTTAATGCTGAAATGCAATATTCTGAGGACAATAAATGTTTGAACCATTTCAACCTTTTAGCTGCACACTCCGTGTATTTAGCAAATAGAACGACAGTTGCTTGCTGTACAAATTCCAGGCTGCCCCACCTTTTTTTGATTAAAATGGTGATTAGGGTTAAAGGAGATAATAGCAATTTGCCAGGGTCCTGTTCCACTGCAAGCTCAGGGTAAGAGAGAGTGATTCAAGTGCCTGCAGAAAGATAGATTATCACTGGTTGCTCAATTTCCAAGTTTCTATGGATTTTTTGTCTCTTTGTTATTTGTGTAGATTCTCCAGATTTTACTATGCAAGAAAGAAAACACATTCATTTTTGATACACAAAAAAAAGTTAATGATTTTTTTCCCTCTAAGGAGAGATGTGTTGTCAAAAGGGAGCATGTAGGCCTTTTAAATTATATTTTATTAATATTGTACTCTGGAGGTTTATTGCTTTTTCTTTTCCTTTTTCTTACTTTACATAAAATGATAGGGTGATTGTATCTTGTACTTCAGATGCTAAGTTTAAACTCTGTGGAAGTCTGTAAACCTATGTGAATTTATATTTTAACGAGAATTGCACTTGATTTTCTCATCTATCTAGAAAGATGTGTGTGCCACAAGTTGGAAACAAATATTCACACCTTGAATCATCTTCCTGCTTAAATGAAGTTTTCCAGGAAAAGGTTTGGGGGTTCAATTCTGAACCCTCAATTCCATGACATTAGATATGGGATTTCCATCTGTGTTTTTCCCAAAAGAGGATTTTATGCATGCCGTATTACGAAAAATGTGGTCAATTTTTATCTTCTGCATACTTTTGCTGACAGAGAAGAAAATAATTACCTGTCATGAAAATGTCGGCATGTTTTTATGTGTTCCAGCTTCGAGTCTTTAACACCAGGGGATAATTTCACTTTTTGCATGCTCCCACAACTCCTGAGGGACCTGTCTGTGAAGGGGCAAGGGGGCTACCACGAGTGCTGAATCTCTGTGCTCACACTTGCTGCCACATACAGAGCGAGCTGTTGAAACCACCAGCTCCCAGTTTGGGTTCTAACTGCCCCCACTGGTTTAGTCATCATTTGTTTTGCTATAGCATATGCCTGTTTTAATAGAGAAATCAGTGACATTTGCAATAATATTAGTCTTGAACTGTACTTCAGTTAATATTCTCCCAAAAAAAAAGTAACTCTCCAAAGACTATACTCTGATCTTAAGTAATGCAATGATAGACCTCCCAGCTATCTGAACATCTCTTTCTCTGGATCAGCTAACACCTAAAATGTTGATGTTAAATGTTTACTTGTTATGTAAAACAAGCGTGGTGATTTTGAGTCACTGTCACCTAGGAAATAGAACTGCATTTAGCTGTCCAGTAAAACAAACCAGCCTGGGCCTGAGAAAGAAAAAATCAGTCAGAAAGGAAGGGGGATCATTCAGGCCACCAGAAGATCAGAGATTTTCCAGCTATGAAAAAGCCATTTGTCCCTCTGAGAGGATGCCCACATCTGCTCCTAGATATAAGTGCAATAAGTTCTGTGTGCCTTACCTGTGCTGGTCCTGCTTACTTCAAGGGAAGGCACGTATAAAGCCAGCAGGATTTATCTCCCTGGTTCCTGGTCGTGTCAATCTGTTACCCTCCACTTGTGAAAAATCTTCAAAGGTTCTTGGCCTGTTACACTACACAGAAAAGTCTGTGCAGATTTAAAAACCTGGATTTGTTTCTGAGAGGGTTTTATGTGCTGTCTTCCCACTCTGAGGACTGTATAAATCCCATTAAAGCAGCAGCTTCTCCAACTACTTCAGCAGGTTTTGGTTGTGGATTTTCTTTCTTTCTTTTTTGAGTATTCGGATGCATAGGTGAACTTCTAGAATTTTAATTATATCTGTATCTGATGAGCTGCAGAAATGTATAAGGAGTTTGGGTGAGATTTAATTTTAGATAGCAGCTTAATTAACTGTATTTGTAAAAATCAGGGCAGCTTTAATTAAATTTCTCTACATTAATTTAGTTATTTAATTGAAAATTTGTTGGGATAGTCCTTACAATTTATAACTCTTCCTGTATGGGAATCTTAAATGACAGATCATAATAGTAATTAAAAGTAAAACCTAAACTGTATTTAAGTTTTTGCTAGATTTCTACTGGCTTTTTGCAAATAGTAGAAAGGAATTTTTTCTCCTAAATATTTGTTCTGGTTCATGGATTTTGTAACAGGATTGGACATCTGAAAACTCAGCCTGTAAGTGGGGATTGAAGATGTATTTCTCTCTTCTCATGTCTGTTCGGGTTGGTTTGCTTTTATCCCATGTCAGCTGGTGTACCTTTTTCAATGTCATATCTATGCTGGCTTGTGCTGCCACAAAACTACCACCTGCAAGACTTTTCAAGTTTGGAGTGAGTTGTGATGCACAGGGGAAGCTGTCTGAGCTGTGGAACTGCAAGGTTCTGAGCTGTCAGAGGTACAAGCAGTAGGTGAGCAGGTCCAGTAGTGGGAGCAGGAGTCAGAGGCACTTTAACCCTTGTGCAGCCTTCCACAGGCACCTGCACATTTCCAGCACAGCCTGTGGCTTCTCTCCAGTGCCCCACTCTGCAGGGGGAGATAAAGAGAGGCTGGAACACTGCACATCTTTAGAGGAGGGTGTGCAGGTATATAAATAAAACCCTGTACTGTGCATCTTCTCTCATGAGGTGAAGTCATGAGAAAAGGTTACCCATTTCTTTTCACAGTAAGGCTGCATTGACCTGAAGCAGAAATATATATGTTCTAATAAACATTACATAAAAATTAGAAGTAATTTCAGCTTGTGTTCCATTTCTGAACCAACACCGATGATAACCATCTTTCAATGATAGCGCCCTGAAATTCAAATAGTATCTGCTTTCCTCCGCTTGAAACTGTTTCTACTGCCCTACATTTCTCTTAAAACACAAAATTTCACTGATGTGTCTGGGAAGACACAATAAAGAGGCTCTCACACCTGCCAGGTTCAGCAGAAAGGAGGGGAAAAGACTTTATTATTGACATATCTCACATTCTTATACAAATGCCAACTCCACAAGGGATTGGAGAGTATGTCACTTCCTTCTCAATCCCACTGGAGAAAAAAGATGTTCATCAAACTTCTCTTATCACAAAAGGAATGAAAAACAGGAAATACCATTAAGTAAACATTGGCTATTATTTACATGAAACTGTGTGAAAGAATCTGACTCCAAGGTTAAAAACAGAAGGCTTAGCAAAAACCAGGGCAACACACTGATATTTTGCCAAAGAGACTATTCCTTCCCAACCCCTGTTGCATGCATCAGTAGCATAAATGGTAACTCTGTCCTTTTAGCACAGCTGGATATTTTCATTGATTTTTCTCATCTGATTCATTACAGTTCCTTCATATATTTGTCTGTAGTGCACTGTCTCTAATCTGTACAACAAAATAGAAGAGGACTTCATGTCCTTCCTGGGTCATATGTGTCAGGTTACATATTTAAGACAGGGCATACAATCCTATTTGCTTGCCTTCCTTGAGATACCTTTCTTTCTGAGTTTATTTCATACCACTTTGTTGCTATATAACAGGTTGCTTGAAGTTTGATTTCTATATATTCTTTAACTGTTCAGTGAAATGAGCAGTAAGAGTGTAAATTTCCATGAAGATGTAGTGTAATATGTAAGTCAGGAAGTTGGGTAGGATGTTAGGCTTATGAATTTATGAGCCATTTTTCCCAGTGGTAGGATGTGCTTCTAAATGAACCAAAATAACTTGTTCAAAAGAAAGTCTGAAATAATGAACAACATCATTATGATCTCAACCTACTTGGCCAACTTATAAGATGGGTGGTGGTGCTTCTGGGACAGTTGCTTTAGTTTCAGTGTCCTTGATAGCTGATGTAATGTCTGCAGACTTTCAAAGCCATAAGATTACAAATCCAGAAACTGATGATGATTATTCTCCTTCCTAAAATTCTATGCACTTATTTTAAAGGCTGTTTGCTCTAACAAAGAGTTCACATTCTAATATTTTGTATTACCTGGTTGGTATAGAACATGTATATATATAAAAGAGTGTCTTCTACAGTCAGATTCCAGGGATTACATTTCTTCTAAATCATTCCATCAAGAAGGTTTATCCTAACTACTTTTGTAGTCGTGCATTATTAATTATTCAAATAAAGTCCATTTTGCAGTTCTCTTGGCATTGTTTTGCTTATGGCCTCCATGGCCAGGTACATTTTAGCCACAGCACCAGCTCTTGAGCACAGAAGGAGACGCCCAGTTTAACATTTGTTAAACTTAAACGTCAACACACTGTCGAACCTCAGGAAGGTCAGGATTCAAAAGAGGCACCAAGTCTGCAGCTTATTCTATAGCTTTGAAGCACAGCTGAAGTCAAAGTGCTTTGCCTTTCTACCAAGTATGAAGCAGGTATTCAGTTATAATTTATTGTGATGTGTGTTTTGCTTTGCCTTTGAAATCATAAATAATATTCAAGTCTGATTACTCAGTAATGTGCTTTCGGTTTACAAATTTGTACAGTCTCACAACAGTTCATAGTGTGGGAAATACAACTTTTAGAACATGACTTCCACTGTTCCTAATATTCTCTAGTTAATGTATGCTGCTAAGAAAAGGAAACTTGTAAATGGCTCATTCAGTCTGCATTTATGATATAAATGTTAGAATTCCTAAAGACTGTGACAAGAACATTTTGAATATAAATACTTTAACATGCTATAATATGAATCTATTAGGGAAAAAATGTTAGCTGCCAGCAGAGGAGTTGGTGAATGGTTTCCCAATTAATAAGAAAATCCCATTTCTGTTGTTAAACAATTTCAAGAGCTTGTAAAAGTAACAGAAAACTGGCAGGCAAAATGGTTTTGTTGATGTAGGGGTTGAGATTAGTAATGCATTTTCTCAAGGAAACAACGTTTGAACAAGTCCAAGGTTTCACTTAAAATTTCTAAGACTGGGGGGAAAAAAGGGCTATACTAAAATTACATCTTTTGTCAGCCTAACTTACCTTTGAAGGCACTCCTCACATTTCCACTGTTACTGATTCTGTTTTGAACCATAATGCAGTCACAAATGAATGATTATAACAATGGATATACCTCACTTCTGTAACTTCTCTAACTTTATGGATGTAGTCATGACTGTACTGTAAAAGTGCACAGTCAATGATACTGAACCTGTACTGGATCAGAGACAGGAAAAAAATGCTGGTCCTGGAGTGAATTAATTCTCTCAAAGTGAATTTGTGACTCCTTAACTCATCATATTTAACCTCATGCAATGAGATGTCAAAAATCAAACACAAAAAACCCCTGCTTGTTTTAAAAGTGTGGTATTCCATCTATTATATTCCAGAAGTCCTCCAGAGATCTTCAGGCAGCTCAGATTTTTGCTAATTAGAAAATGGCTTGACTAGAATGATGTGGAGTTTCTCCTGGTCTTATTGAAGGAAACTCAGCTAAACTTTAATTCTTTTTAGATATTATTCTGTTCTTAAGCAGACCACATTTTTTTTGTAAAGTTTTCTAAGTACAGTCAGGATTTAAGTATTGCGATGATTTTGGAAGGAAGGAGGCTGTTGTATATGTATACTGCTTCCCATATGTTTACACACACATATCAAAACAGATTTTCTGATAACAAGGAAAACAAAAATATGTTTGAGAGCTGACAAGTAGGTATATAATTTATTCTTGCTGTACTAGGCTATCACATCAGACACACAGATGGTTGTCTGGGGAAAAAAACCCTTGAAATGAATTTAAATCCAACAAGTACCTCTGTATAGACTTTGAAGGATTTACCAGTTTCATGGAAAGTCTTTCAGATTAACACAAAAAAACCCACCAAAAACAAAACAAAAAAACCAAAAGCCCCAAAAAACAAACAAACAACAAAAAAGACAACTTGTCATGATTTTATTTCAAATCAATACAGAAACCAGGCCAATTTCCAATTTTTCTGTTTGAAAAGAAAAGTGAACTGGAGTGGGCAGAAAAGCAAGTTTTTAAGAAGCCTGACCTGTAAATTGCTATCATAACAGAGATTCTAATAACTCCTTTTTCAGCTTTGCTTTTGGCCACACTATTTAAAAAATATGGGGAACAATCTTGCTATGAGGCAGTGCAGGCAGTGCATTTTGGGAATCTGGAGGGTACAGAATCATAGAATGGTTTGAGTTGGAGGAGTCCTTTGAAGACGGTCTCCTCCAGACCTCCTGCAGTGAGCAGGGACATCTTCCACTGGATCCAGCTGCAAAGAGCCCTGACCAACCCGACCTTGAATGTTCCCAGGGATGGGGGGATGACTGCTACGTAAGAAGGGAAGAAAACACAGAAAGCAGGACAAGAAAAAATAGGACTCCTAAACTCTGAAGAATAACTTAAAACATGCCGGATGAGGTAATATGAAGGAAACAACAGGAGCCCAAGCAGAACCTAATAGGAAATTGGCAGTGGTGAGGAGCAGGAGCAAAATGGGAAGTGAGGGGACTTCTTGCTGGTATTGGAAGTGGGAGTCACAGCAGAAAGGATTTACCTTCTTAAGTATTATATGCATTGCTTTGCAAATTTCTCTTTCAAAAGAATCTGAACTATAAAGAAATGAGTACATTTTGTTCACATGAGCCTATAAAGTTGTTTTTTTTTCCTGTTGTAAATTCTGCACCCTTAAGATAGATGATCCTGCCAGTTGTTCTCTCATATGATGAACATTAACAGTACGAGATCTGTACTCTTGGTTTCTCAGCTGTTGCTTTTTGGTCCTTTTTCCTCCCTGATTGTCATGATTGTTTTCTCTTGTTCAAGACAAATGCCAAATAATAAGACAGTGTAATGGTATGGACAGCTGAACTAGAAACATACTGACAGAGTGTATTTCCTTGGGGAAATGCCATGGAATGGTCTACTAGGACCATTTTTTGATATTTAAAAATCAAATGCAAACCCTGTTTCACTGTGGATGTTTTTCTTTAAAATTCTTGTGGGCTTGGAAAGTCACGTTTTTTCATTCTCACTGCGCCTTGGTCAGTTCACCAGCTCTTCTACTGGTTTCTCAAACTGTAGTTTGGAAAGTTACTTTGGGATTTGTAGCTACCTTACAGGGTCATGTCTGCCACTGCTGGCAACTGTAGAGGATAAAAATTACCCAGTCAAAAGCAATTACAGATCATCAGAGTGGAATCTGGCTTCTGCAGCCAGAAAGCAGTTACGGACATAGAACTGCAGGCCAGCTTTGCTATTCCAGCAGTATGTAATCAAAGCACTTGTTTGTTCAGAGGAATCTTAGTGTACAGTGGAGTTTCTGACTGAATAGACTGTCTAAATAATGCCCTCTGTCTTAGGTTTGGTTGGGTAAGTGTTTTGGTTTTTTCCTGAGACTGTGAGGGAAGACTTTGGAGGTTGTGCAAAGACTATTAGAGTGGGAAAGACAAGACATACCAGGATCTGCAGAGAGGGAATTCTAATGATAGAAAGAGAAGGGAAAAGGAACTTCCTACAGAGATATTTTTTTTTTAAAAGAGATAAATTTAAATAGGAATAAGAGAATTAAAGTATGTAACTAAATTATATTAATAGGCAAAGAGAATGAGTAAAATAATAAATGGACTAACAAAATTTATATAGCCATGTATATAACAGAAACAAAGTTTCATCTACGTAATACTAAAAGTTAGGACTGACATTATTGATTCAGAATGGACAGAGAATAGCTAACACACTAGGATGGAAAGGTTTTCAGAGTTAAATGGCTCAACATCCACACCTTTATTCCATGGGGTTTTCATTAAGTTAAAAAAGTGTGAACACAAAAGCTCCCAGTCAAAACTTTGTATTTTCCATTTGTAAACTTCTGATTGCAAATTATTCCTTTCTAAATAAAGTTACACAAGACTCAGCGCAGCTTGAAATTCCTCTGTATTCAAATGTATAAATTCATTGCAGTAAATGGTATATTGAACAAACATTATTTCAGTTGCTTTTTACAGATGATCTGATTATTTTTATTTGACACAATTTGTCAAAAAGCTTAGATAAATTTATTTCTGCCTTCAGATTTCTTTAGATATCCTAGCCATCCTGATGTATCCCTGTAGGTTGACCCTGGCTGGATGCCAGGTGCCCCCCAAAGCTGCTCTGTCAGTCCCCTCCTCAGCAGGGAAAATGCAGTGGGTATTAAAATGGCTCGTGGGTCAAAATTTCAAAGGACAAGGAGAAATCAGTCACTCCATCTTCTGTGAGAAGCTGCCAGAAGCTTCCCCCCTGTCTGACAGAGCCAATGGCAGCCAGCTCCAGGAGGGGCCTGCCACTGTCATACACCGATGGTGTTGCCTTGGGTGGGTTTCCTGCCTTCTATAACCCCTGAGAATAAATTTAAATCTCAGAAGTGTTAATGAAATTTTATATAAAAAATATCTCATCTGATCTTCTAGCATTAAAGCAAATAGCAGCTTGGGTGTGAGTTTTACTGAAGGAAACAAGTCCATCCTTGCTTCTTAAACTGTACATATGGCTTTAAGGTGCTCTTTCACTGCTTTTTAAAGGCATTTTATAGAAATAATGAGGACTGTTCACAGACATCACTCTTTAGTTTTATGAGTTATGAGACTGTGTTGGTTTTACTTTTTTAGTCTTGCGGAATCCTTTCTTTAGCAGGTCCTTCATAGTTAAATCTTTCATAAACAGATTTTTTTCAAGAGAATGCTAATTCTTTCCTTTTTTGCCTGGCTTGAAAGCCATGTGTCAAACTGCCACTGTGATAACAATAGCTTGTAAGTTAGACATTCAGAAAGGGTTTCTGACTTAGTAAATTAAAGTTTTGTAACTGCCAATTAAACTGCCTGTCAGTGGATTTTATGGCGCTGCTATACAGATGCTGCAAATTCAGGTCTTGAGTCTGGCTGCAGTCTGTGTGGGAAATCTTGTCTTTGCTTCTCTCTTATCCTTACTCCTTGTTTCACAAACTTGAATTGCACTCCCCCTCAGTGGCACTTCATCTCAGGATCTCCATGTTTCTTACTGTCTGAATTCTCCAAGATCTCTTCTATTTTTAGAACTTCCCAATTCTCTGCTCTTAGAAACAGATGAGTAGTAAGGCAAGCCTCAACAGAAATAAATTATTTACTTAGGGAGGGGGGGAGTTATAAAAAACAGATAGCTGTGAAAATAAGCTGGCAAATTTAAGGGAGGTTTTTATGGCATTCAATGATAAACAACAGAAACATTTTTCATAATGTGGTGTATTTTCTGGAGGTGAAATGTATTTCTCATGTTTGAAGCTGTGCAATGATAAATTTTAACAACTCTACCACGATATTTATGCACAAGTTTGTTCCATTAGTTTTTTAACTGACATGCAGAAACGGTATGTTTAATGTTTGCACCAATATGAAGTCTTTGAAATGGCAATAGTCAGTGCAGACCAGTTACAGTTTTCCTGGAAACACAAAATATCTTAGCTTTAATTCCACCCCTTCCTGCGGGGTTGCACCTCGGAGTTTTGTTCCATTGGGAAGGAAGAGCCCTCCCTCTCTGCTGACAGGAGGATCTGAATCTGTGACGTGGATAGAACAGGGGGTTGAACAAAACCATTTTCAAAGATTTTAACTTCAACTGAGATCTTTACAGGTTGACAGTGGTAAATAGAGTATTCAGCTTTTCAAACAAAGGGCTAATGAAAACAGATTTAAGATGAAAACTGCAGGTAACATTACTGGAATTACTTGAACAAAATTTATGGCACTTACCAAGTGCAATATATGATACTGAGTTTTTTTGACAGACATGAAGTGATGGTTTCCTTGCATGCATCCATACACTGTGATCCTTCATGCCAGGATAGCTCTTAACCTTCACTATGTACTATTCTATATCCTCTGTAAAGATGTGGTGTAGCATTCTTTATTTATTTTTTTGTTATAAGCACCTTTTCTTCTCAAATAAACTGGAAATCAGAGGCTGTATCTTCCAACTTAAATTAGAGTTTTTTAACATTGTGGTTTAGCAGTATGGGCTGTATATAAATTAGGTTTTGCATTCATGTCAATTGAATTTACTCACAGATTAGAAAGCATAAATACATAGATTTTGGCCAGCTGCAGAAGGAAGGCAGCTCCTCTCACAAGTTATATCACACTCTTATAGGAGTGTTGCCATTATCTTCAATCAGCACAATATCAATCCTATCAGCTATTGCCCCCATTTGAACAGTTATTTGCCTAGAGTAATTTTATTATCTCTCAGCGTGCTATCTACATGTCTTCCCCAGGGTGAAAAAGAGGCTTTTGTGCAAAATCAGGAGCTGTAGCAGTATTCAGAGAAGTGCCAGATAACAGGGAGCATCAGGCACTGATCGTGTGGTTGCTCCGAAGCTTGAGCAGCTGCTGGGGTGTGGAACATTCTGCAGAAGTCATTGAGACTGAGAAACCATCTTCAAAAGGCTCATTGGACAAGAACAATAAATAAAAGTTTGCTTAATCCATCCAGCCAGTAATCTCATGAAATGAAGCTTTTCTTTTCATGTCGTGTCAGCACTTGATTGAGAAAGTGGTTTCAGTCATCTTGAAACAGAGTATTATACTCTTGAGATTTCCAGATGTAAGAATAGGGATGAAACAAACACATAATGTGAATAGATCACATTGTAATAAAACTGTCCTGGGTGACATCGTCCTACTTGTTTCACCCTGTACAGCTAAAAAGGAAACCAAAGATGTAATGTATTTGGGGTAGTTTTAGGACTAAGGATTATTTAGAGTGAACAGATTTATCACTATTTTTGTGCCTTATTACCCTAGAGTGTACCTCTCTAAAGAACACTTTTTTCTTACCTTCCACCTTCTCCTGAGCCTTCTGTATTCCTTTTCCTCCATGCTTCAGTCTTCCCAAGAGTCCTCCTCCTTGGCATGCAAACTCCAAGTTAGGAGAACTAGGGTTTATAAAAGTCAAATTTATACGTATTTTTACAGGGTTATTCTGAGATTTATGTCTTAGTATGAGCAAAATTGTTTCAGGAGATGCATATTTCTCTTCATTTCTGATAAAGGAAAATGCTTTTAGCTCTCTTACCTTACAACTCTTGAGTTAGAATGAATAAACTCCACACAGACTTCCCTGTATATGTTTTTGCATGGTATTACATATGTAGCAGTACAGTCTAAGCAATTCTTCAGCTCTTATTTATAAACACTATTGGATAAAATTGAGAGGTTTACTCCATATTTATGAAAAATGTATTTTCACTGCATTTAGGATAGCAGCATTGGTTTGGGAGTGTGAAATTATAAAAGTGAATGAAGATGCTCAATAACAAATTAAGAAGACAAGAATGGGGAGATGGTGGAAAAGACAGGACTGAAAATCAAAGTCTCTTGAATACTGATGGGATGATGATCCCAGAGGAATGAGAGGGCAAATGAGTGAAGGGAGCTGAAGGTGGTGAAAGAAAAAAACTTTGAAATGGTAATCAGCTAAAAGTAGTGCTGAATAAAGACAATACTGACTGAAGCCTCTGTTTCTTTTAGAAGTAACCTGCATTAAATACAGGTCCAGGCTATGAGAATTCTTACTTGCATTTATGAGCAACTATTCCCAAAACTAATGCTAGTTAATGGCACCAGAAATTCACAAATCTGGGGGAAAGGAGCAATAAAACTAATATAGTGAAAGATCAATGAAAGTGAGGGAATGTAACTAGAACTATAAAAGAATAATCTTCACTGCTGATGCTCAACCAATACAGGATTATTGCATAGGCATTTGTTCTAGGGGAGATATAAAACACTCCTTGCATGACATTCTACTTACAGTTCCCTAGGTCACCAAAGAACCATTTCCCTTGGCACAAAAACAATGTATGGTACCTGACCTTTCAGAAACAAATGGTATTTTCAGTGCAGCATGAATTTATTATTTTTTTATTAGTTTAATGAAAGGGAAAAAAAATGAGAAATGGGGAAACAGAAAATCAAAATAACCGTAAAATCTTGTTAAGAGAGAGTATGGCTTTACCTTAGGGATAGATTATGAAACATTAATTAAGAGCATTTTCAAATGAACTACAAAAAGGAATTTATTTTAAATTGTTTAGAAATATTTTTGAAGAGAATAGAAGGGAGTCAGTTCTATTTCAAAAGTGTAAAAACTTTAGTGAAGAGAAATAAGAGTTTTTAGCAGAAAAGCAAAGTAAATAAAAAAGGCCATAGGAAGGTGTCATTTTTTTATGTCTTTTCTGTTGTTTATTAAGGAGATGTAACTACAGTACACATGATGTTATTTTCTTTGCGTGCCCCAAAAGTGAAGAGAAAATGCCTAAAAAACACATCTATCAAACAAACATGTTAGAGTAGGAACAGTAGATGGTTAGAGCCTAAAAAGACTAACTAATGCTTCAGCAATAATAGAATCATAATTAATAGTTCAGCCTTCTCCTATTTCCTTATGTTATTTAACATAAGCTAGGAAATCGTATGTCAGAACTTTTTTTTATGAATAATCCTTACCATATTTTATAATCCAGAGACTCCCCCCCAATGCCCTGCATTTTTACACAATTTAATGAGATTTAATGAGAAATTTTTATAATTATAGTACAAAAAGAGAACTCACTTCAGATTTGTCCCTGTTTCCTGATTCCCTAAGACTTCTGTTGCTCAGTTTTAATTGCAGTTGTTCACTCAACCCTCTGCTGTTGGTTACTCTCATTCTTGCTAATTCCTTCAGGCTCTCTGCAGCTGATCCATGTGTGTCTTGGTTATGGTGCCTAGAGATGACCACAATATACCACCTTAAAGTCGTATAGATGATGAGTAATCCTGAATGGATGGAATGTTGTTTAAAAAAAAAAAAATTAAGTGGAAACATTCCAAAGCATATAGTATGAAGGTATGCAGGTGCCTTGATCTCAGAAGTCAGATTTGATCTCATATGGAGATGAGACGCTCATGCCATGCTGAGCTCCTCACTAGACAGTTTTACTTACCACAGAACACATTCTCTCCCTGGTTGCAGACACCCAGCTCCCACTGACTTTGAAAATGTCAAACTGCATCAAAGTTACCTTCATTTTAAGATCAATAACCTACCAGAGGTTCAAGGTAGCCTATACATTTTAGCTTCTTTTCCCCAGCTTAAAATACAAAGAGTATATATAGTTTCAGCTTTCTGCTGAAGGCAGAAGAGAAATCAGTGAATCTATAGGTCTGCACAGTCAGAGCTCTAAGGTGTATATTTTATGGAGACATATAGAAGATACAGAAGAGCTCTAAACTAGGAATGATACGTTGGAAAAAGAGCTCTTGAGAACACGTGGGTGAGGATTAAGGAACAAACCAGTACTGGTGACACTGTAGTGGGTGTCTGCTACAGGCCACCTAGCCCTGCAGAACAAGTGATTGAGGCCTTTCACAGGCAAGTGGAAATGGCATCTGTGGGGGACCAGCCTGGTCATTTGCTGGAGAGACAAGACAGCAGGTTGGAAGCAATGCAGTGACTTCCTCAGAAGCACTAATGGAAACTTCCAGGCACAACTGATGGAGGAGCCAGTGCAGACAGAGGCTCTGCTGGACCACAGCCTCACAAACAAGGAAAGGCTCACTGGGGAGGTGAAAGCCAAAGGAACTCCTGGCTGCAGGGACCATGAGACACAACCTGGACTTCAGGAGAGAGCAGACTCGGTCCTTGTCAGGGATCTGCTTGGAATAATTCCACGGGACGACCCCCTGGAAGGAAGAGAGGTCTAAGAAAGTTCATTGATAAGGAAGGATCACTTTCTAAAAAGCTCAAAACTGGTCCATCCTGAACAGCAGGAAGTCCAGCAAAAGTGCCAGGAGTCCCATGTGCATGAACAAGGAGTTCTTTGCAAAACTCAAACATAAAAAAGGGACTCACAGGAAGAGGAAGCTTGGACAGCTAACCTGGAAGGAATATAGAGGCACTGTCCAAGACTATAGGGATGAGATTAGGTAAGCCGCAGCCCACTTGGACTGGAATCTGCTAGCAGGTGTCTATGGGTGTTTATTTATTTGAATTTGAAGCTAATGTAAATTGTAAATTTAAAACTTTTTAATTGGTGTAGTGCTGCTTTGTGAGAAAAATAATTGCTAAATATCAACGTTTGTAAAATTACTTTCTTGGTATACTATAAAAGGAATATAACAAGGAACGTGGTAGAAAAAATAGTTGACTAAATTGCATACAAAAAGCGGTATTAAAAAAGAATTAATGTGGCTGGACAGTGAAGAATTTGATAGCTTTGTTAAGAAATGCTGCAGAATGGAGGGTTGCACAGCAGTTTCTTGTACTTTTAAAAGGCTGAGCCCATGCTCATCTCAGACCAGTTTCATAAAATATTTTATATCCTACAAAAGTGCATGAATAGAAGTGAGGAACATACAGTGACGGGAAAGGCCTTGCAGAACCTCCACCAGATTGTGTGATGGCTTCTATGGGAGCAGTGGGGGTGTCAAATGAGAGGCCTCCCTGACAGAGTATCTTTTATCCAAAACAAAACAAGTAATATTTTCTAAGAGAATTGTTTCCTAAAGATGTTTGTTCTTAAGATTTCACATGGTTTACAACTGTTTTATTCTCTCCAAATTTGGATGTTTCTGTTATTTAAACCGTATGACCTAACTTTCATTCCTCAGGCATAGAGATACACAAAGCCCAAAGTGCACAGATTTAGGATTATAAAACAAAAGCCTAAGAAGCGATAGCTGTTTATTCACAGTAGACATATTAATTCAAGGAGATCATTCTTTTATTTACTGTTTTCTAAAGCTCTGTGCCCCAAGCTTTAAGATGTTTCCTGAATTTATATTACATTTTATCCTCTTGTTTCATCTGAAAATTTAAAAAAGCATCCCAGATACAATACATGCATTCTACTACTTCTTATGATTTTTTTTTTTTTTTTCACTCAAAGGAGAATTGCATGAAGTCACCCAGATTTCAATCTGCTGAAGTTTACAGTCCCACCATGACCCAGAATTTTGAATTTAGTCTTTGTAACAGCTGTAAATGCATGCAAATAGCATTGTACTTATCTATTTTTTCTTTAATGTGGAAAATAAGCACATTTTTACGCTCTCAAAATATTTCAGAACACTGAACTTTTCACCAGAAAACTAATTGTCCTTAGCTGTTTTTTCAACTCAGTAAATGTCAAGACTTAAACCTGAACTTCAGCAGCCGGGAACAATGGCTATCAATTGCCTTCCCCCCCTGCTGCTCCTCATTAACAGCACAAAGTGTGCTTATTTAAATCCATCCTTATCGCCTAATGTACAAGGAGCAGCGAGTGACTGAATTCAGCAGCTATTAGAAGTACGGCAGATCAGATCTTCCTGTTTATTGATTTGTGAAGAACAGCCTCGCACTGCTTTGACAGCTCTGAGTCAGTGAGAGCAAAGAAAGAAGCTTTTCAGCTCTTGGGAGGAGAATTGCTGGGCAACATTAAAGAGGGTCTTGTAGAAGCCGGTTTCCTTTGATACGCAGTCAAATTGGCTGTGCTTGGAGTCAAGGTCAGGAGGCTGTGGAAATGCTATGAATATGGTGAGGAAATTAAAGGACTGTTATTTTAATAAGTATTGTGTGCATGCATGCTGAATGATACAGAAAATTGCCCTTCTCTTTTTGTGAGAACAGCTTTTGGTGAAACAAATTTTGAAAAAAAAAAGAAAAAGATGGTGTCCTTTAGCTGCTGCAATAAATATAGCTGTTTAGATGAGAATCTTCTATTCTTTTTTTCTTTTCTTGCCATTTTTCCTCAGAATCCCAGCCATTCAACAGTTGTCTTAGCTTTAGCAGTTTTTTAAAGTAGTGATCTCATTTCTGCTGTTTCATGTAAAAAAGTAGTAACAATTGCTACTCACACACCTTCATGTAATTTTTTGAATAAATTCCTTGCCAAGTTCACCGAATGTGAATTCTCTTTGAGTGCTGAGCACAGAGGGGCACCCAAGCAGTCACCTTGGCTCATGCAGCCACTCACTGCAAGCAGTTCAGCTGGCGATCAGAGCTCAGCACCCTGGGGGAAATTTCCTCCTCTGAACGTGTTCAGTTGAAAATCAAAGCTATGGGCAAGCCTGTGGCAGGATTAAACCCCAGCTGGACCAAGGCTCTTATGTCTCTGCGGTGTTGGTAGATCCAAGAGGACAAGGTTGATGGACTGACAGAGAGACCATTTTATAGCTCTTTGCTGAGGCCACGCCTTGTTTGCAGGCACAACTTCAATGCTACGATGGGTGCGCCTCCTTCCTCCCCCACATCCTGGAGTAGTTCAGCAACCCCAGCACGCCTGGACAGTTGCTGCTGGGTACTTTTTGAGAACATGGAAAATACTGAAACTAAACAGGTCATGTTTCCTTCTTGATCTAGGCCTGCTTTGCAGTGTGGATATAAACACAAAAGAACACTTATCTATGTCATAAAAATATTCTCCGGTAAATCAAAGAAACAAAACAAAAAAAACCACCAGATTTTAGCAGTAGACCCAAGTTAAACTCATCAAATCCTTATTCTGACTGCAGTGGATCTGTTAAAAAATGTTGTCAAGGTTGAACTCCACATTAGGTAAAGCACTTAGAAACTATTCCTAACAACTGCATGACAGAGCTTTGCTTTTGTTATTGTTGTAATTTGTTTATCTGAACCTGATTAAATATTCAGTTCACATGGCTGTATCCAAGTTATGGGAAACAGAAGTTGTTTTGTCAAATGTTTTCAAAGTCTTTAAAGGAGAAGAACTGTAAATATTTTTTTTTTTTTTTTTACTTAGCAATTTGTTAAACAGAAGCTGTTTCTGTACCATGTCAATATCATTTAAAATCAGTATAGGATTTTTAATATTACCGTCTTCAGCCTCGAGTATATTTACTGCACTGCTGTGGTTCATTCATTTGTTATGATTGAAAGAAGATAAATGTTATGTAAAACATTGGATTAAATAAATAATGTAAATGCATGTCTTTTCAAGCATGTATCCCCAGTGAAGAAAAGAAACGGTTCACGTACCCTAGTTACAGAAAATTCTGATGTTTGTTTTTAAGTGAAAATTAGATATAAAAATATTTTCGTATGTTTAAATCAAATTCCCATGTCTTGATAAAGCAATAGCTAATTTTTTTAGAAATCCATTTATTTATTTATTAGTAACATTTCTCGTGGAGAAATACTGTGGTGTTTTACCTAAAAGGTACCCAAATGAAATCCACAGTCCCACTCTGTGGAGATTGGACCAGATGACCACTGTGGTCCCTTCCAACTTCACCCATTTTGTGACCCTGCATGTTACATTCTGGTAATAGTACCTTTGAAATATCACTTTTTGCATGGCTAAGCCAACATTACTGAAAGCAGTAGAGAATTTTCCCTTCATTAACAATATATATTTTTTTCTTCCCTTTAAAGCAAGGAAAATGAATGCTTGAATTGGCCTGAAAATTTTGCAGTTTTCTTCCCACAAGGCTCCAGTTGTTCACAGCAACATTTTGTTCTAACTGCTCTTCGTTCAGAGCATAGCATACAAAAATACAAGGCATACTGTTTGTGCTCATTTTGGAGGAGCCTATTTCACTTGATTTGAAGGAAAAACAAGACAAAATTTAAAATTTGGGAATTACCTATGGCTTGTTTATGAAAAACAANCTGGGGTGTGTTCCCTACAGGCGTGGCCTCCTGGTGCTGGTGATCCAGACTGAAGCAGAACAGTCTGAGGAAAGCTCTTGCCACAGCTAGCAAGCTGGCTAAACAGCAAAGAGTTTTAACTCTCTGTCTCTGTCCTGAGAAAAAGCCAAAAAACCTCAGATAAAAGGAAGGTGTTTCCTCCGCTCTTGCTGCCGCAGGAGAACGCAGAGGAGTGAGTGTGTATCTGTGTCCTTGAACACAAAACTGCTTTGAAAAGTTTGCCTGGCTTTTTTTCTTTCTCTTGCACACAGTTTTAAAGGCACAGAAAGGCACAGGATTCGTGTCTGGGCATAGAGCTGTGATAGGGGATACAACATCATAAAGTCACCCCAAGACACATGCCAGTGAAAATTTTTTTAAGAATCATGAAACATTTATGAAGATTTAAATGGATATAATCTCCTTCTCCAGATTGTTGGTGCCTAAGTCACAAAGTCAAATCCAACTCTGATTTTATTGGATCAGAGACACATTCTTCTGTAAGTTAAAGCAAGGATTATTGCGGTGGATATTTTATTGTACACCATGATCCACCATTTGTGGGTTCCAATTCTGTTATTTTCTCATTTACGTGTTTTGATAAAATTAATAGAAACTGACTGCACTAGTCTTCCTTGCTCTACCACCAGCAGTGAGTTCATCTTTTACTGCCTTTTACCTAAAAGGTAGTATGCCAATACATCAGCAAGTGGTATTTCCTGGCAGCCAAGTGGAATAACATTTTGTACTCTCAGGTGATATTTCCTGGAGAATACTCAGGATTTCTCAGTGTTTTATTCTTCTCTATATTGACAAAATCTAGCTCTAGACAGAGTATTTCCTGGCTCACATCCAAAGCTGTTCAGTTGGAAAGTTTGCCCTGAAGTGTGTCAGGTATTTTATTTTCCTGATGTACATATACGGCTAAAAATCTTCAGGTTAATAATTTTGTGCAGTTTGAAGGTCACCTGGATATTTTGAAGGGATTGGAATTCTCAGTTGTAGTGTACTTATAGCAGTTCTATAGGCTGTGTGCTGGCAGTGGTCATGTGTACTGAAGAGTTCCCATGCTCTTTTCTGACCACAGCTTGGCTGTTGAAATTTTCCTATATGAAACACTGCTCCCCGCTGTGTGTTTGTAAAGTTCCCATTCTCTCTAGGGATTCTTCATGCCAGCAAGTACTTTTTCCATCCTAGTTGACTTAATGAAAAGTACATATTACTATAAAGGAGGAGCCATGTAGTTCTTTATTAACCAATATTTCCTAATGACAAAATAAGTATGTTAGGAGGTAATTTTAAGACAATTCTAAAGAGTATATACATTTTCATTACATTTTTCCAGTGGTTTTTATTTGCAGGTGTTTATGTATGTTTAAGATTATCTTTCTAGTCTTCACTGGAAGGTCATTTCTTGGTTAAAAATAATAGCACATCAGTTAATGATTCTGTACTTAAGGTAATTATATTAATGACCAGAAGCAGCCCTTTCGTGGTTTTCTATGCACTTATAGAGTTCCCCAGCTTGTATCTGTGCAGTGAATTGGGTGTGAACTCAAGCTCAAAGTCAGTCTCTGCTATGAAGCACTGCTTAACAGGACGTCTGTCCATGCAATTCAGTGGGAAGCCAGAGGAGAAAAGATGACACAGAAATGAAGGAAGCTGCAGGAAAAGCACCTGAAAAATTGTTTGAGGAAAGAAAGGAAATGGGCATTTTTGCTTATAAATGCTTTATTTTTATAAATAAAATGAATGCTTTGCATTTTGGTTAGTTTTAAAATTGTAAGCAAAGAAATCATATCTTGGCAATAAATTGCTATTGCTTAGTTAAACAAGATTTTGGGGTCTAGAGGTTATCTGGCAAACACACACAGTCATATCAAATAGCTCATTAATTCTGTCATTATTCTTCCCTTCTGACTGTATCATGCCCAGTTACTATACAATAGTTCCCTCTTACCACCAACCAAAAAAATTCTCTGAAAGTTTTGAAATGTGGATTGCTTTTTACTTGTGCAACCTGTTTATTTCCCTGTTAAGTATCTCACAATTAGGCCAATTAAAACAATTTACCTTCTGCTTTACCCGTGTTGATACAACACTTTTTCTTACAGGCAATATTTAAGTTAAGTGAACTTGCTTCCTATCAGTTACTGTATTTATTACTTTTAAAAAATATTCTATCATTACTTTCAAGTTTTTTTCCTTGTTTTATCTAATCCCATTCTTGTATCTAACTTAATGACATCCTTCTAGCACGTAGGCTATAAAGGTCCTGGTAGATGTCACTCATACACCAGGGAATCGTATTGTAACCACCCCCTTTTGGCTGCTTGCTCAATACTCCACTTCACTGAGATTTTCAAGGGTAAAGATAAAACCAGTCCTAAATTATTGTCTCTGTTCTCATGCAGTACAGCAACCCAACAAAACATTAAGAACATGTCCTTCAAAGGACTATTGCAAAGGAAAGGGTTGAGAGGCTATGATTTGAGTGATAAAAGAACAGGGAAATGTTTGTACCAGCTGCTCATTTTTGGTTAACCTCATTTCAGGACATGGTTAAAATATGGTTATCCTGTCCATGTTAAAAGAAATTGCTTTTCACGTGCTGATTTATAGTAGTGTACTTTCAAAAGTACTCTAGAAGTAGTTTTGGAAAATTATTAACAGATGGATGTTCTGACTTCAACACTGACAAGCAGCTGTCATACTCTTTACAGGTACATAAAGTCAGGCCAATCTGCTATACCTTTATTAATCAGCCTTTTCATTTTCAGCTTCTTCTAGCATCAGTTAAGATGGAGGAAAACCAACAAAAAACCAAACTTCTTTTTACCTTCTTTTTTTCCAGTGACACATTTAATCTCATCTAGACCCGGAAGGGTAACCAATTGTTGCAGAACCTGCTTAATTTTAAATTGAATGTTCACTAATAAAGTATTATCTGACTATAATTACTCTTTGTTTCTTGTCTAGGAAAGAGTAATTTTTTTTCCTCTTCTCTTAACAGGTGGCCATTGATGAGCGCATCAGGCAACTGCATGAAGCTCACAGGGATTTTGGCCCTACTTCCCAGCATTTTCTTACCAGTGAGTGGTTTCCCATTTTTCTTGTGCAGTTTGCATACAGATTTATTTGATATTTTTGTAGCCATATGCTAATTGTTGTTGTTATGAATTTCTATTTTAGACTGTATTACAATGGTTTTCTTTTTTTTTCCCCCTGGATGTTAAGTAAGTTCATGTTGTCCAGGTTCAAGGTAAAAGGAAAACATCTGCCATTATCAAGTCTCTTTGTCCATACATCTATCTCTGCAAGGCTTATCTTCATTGTTTGGGGGCTCCCTTTTAGGACTAGCAAATTAAAATTCTGTTTAAAAGAGTTTCTGATTATTTTAACCCAGAAAGGATTAAAAAAACAAAGAAAAACAACACAAATTTGGTTTATCTTTGGTTTAAAGAAATTTTCAGCTCCAAAAAGAGGCAAAGTAAGACCTGCAAGAAAAATATTTTACAGATTTGATCACTTAGTGGAGCAGTGAGAGGATCAAAACCAGGGTGGGAAACTTGGCAGAGGAATGGCAGCTAAGTAAACTTTTTACAACTCTGCATAAAATATAATTGCCAGCAAAATTCCCACTTCACCTCCACACACATTCTTTTATCAAGGATGTTTTGAAGTACACTGAAAGACAACTTGAAGCACCTTCAAAGCTCCAAGGCAGTGACTAAAGTGAAGCTTCTTAAAGGCCATGTCTTTTCCATTGTACTTCAATTAAGGAAAGTAAACAGTAAAGCTTTATTTAAGAGATTGTATCAGCAGAACAGAACGCAGTCACAGGATAATGGTCTCCTACATGCAGAGGGACAAGCTATCCAGACATCGGAAATAGATGTTGCTATTATTGCACAGCTACGTTCACAGTGGGATAGAGGACAAACTTTTCTTCAGCTGATACTGCCTTGTAATTTTAATAGGTTAACCATTTTTCCACTGAAGATCTCAATGGGAAACTGAAAATTCTCAGCAGGATGACCTGCAAAATCAAAACCAGGGTCGATGTTGTGCCATATAAGACTAATGCAGGCTGATTTAACCCTGCACCTCTCTTTATCAAATTATGATCCTATGAAGAAATAAGCCCTATTTTCATAATAAATCACTTTTCTTTAACTCTTAATCACTGGGAATACTTTATCAGCTCAAAACATATAACTGCAAATCAGACTTGTCAAGATTGAACGTGCAAGAATTATGAATATGTGACACAAAGACATTATTTAAGCGGATACCTGTTTTTCCTTGTGACCCATGGTGTATTCCTGGTGAAAGAATAAATGTGTAGGGTAAATTAAGCAAGCCTGGAGGAGACTAGAGTGACCCCACTGCATTATCACACTGATCAAGATGTCTTTGTTCTCTGTACCAGTGTTGAGTGAAGCCAGACAATTGGGGTGATAGTTATGTCCTGGGCCCATTCTGCCTTATTATTGATAAACTAGATCGATCTAAAGATGATCGGTGTTGTGATAGTCACCTCTTTAACCCACCCACCACCAGTGAGACATTCTTCTTCTGTGTGACTAATTATAGCCAGCAAAGTGTGGACATCATTCTGGACACTTCGTGCCATTTGAGGATCACCATAGGAAAAGGAGCCAGGTGAAAACGTGTTGACTTTGGAAACAGTCAAATCACTTAGAAAAATGGGCATTTGTACTTGCTTATTTGTTCTCTCTCTCTTAGACGAGTGTGCGAATACATAATCTTACCCATGCATGCAAAAGTTAGGTGTTTGAAGCTCTGGAAACATCTACAGAATCCTTTCCAAGTCTGAAAGTTCAGTCACTGAAAGCTGCCAGTACGTACATCAGTCCCACCTTTCATAAGCCCTCAATTCCAAAAGCATCCAGTACTATCACTATGCCCAGGGAAAATACCATGCTTTGATATGTTTTTTATGTAGTACCTCTGCTGCATCCCTGCGCAGATGGAAGCACATCTATGGGAGACAGAGCGCTGCAGGAAATAGAGTGCCACACTCTTTGCCATCCAGCATCAGTCTTTTTTCTGCAGCTGTACTTTTAGGGATGAACAGGTCAAACATAAAGGTTGCCAAACAGAATCAGGCTGGTCAAATGAAGGTTAATTTAATGGCTTGTAAATTAGGTTTCAGTACATGGCAGACAGAGTCCAAGTTGATCAGTCTGTGGCAACAGCAGTGAAAAGATTATTCAAGGCAATTTTTATGGTTTTATTTCATAAGCTCAGAATTCACAGAGGATTTTTGTCTAAGGAGCTGAGATACACATAAGATCGGTGCAAACTACAATCAGTAAGAAAAACAAGCAATCTATTGGCTATTGCATATCTAGTTTATATGCCAGTAATAATCAGTTCATCCTCCCTAACTGAGCGTCAACTTTCCCTCTTCCAAACATGCTTGCTCATCTTAAGGTGCAAGGAATAATATCTGTTTATATTCTTATATGAAAAATTATCCTTTTATAGTTGTTATACTTCTAAGTAGTTCTGCAAAAGTATGGTACTGCAGTCAAATTCACATAAAATCAGTGACTGAATTACATTTCTCTCCTATCTGAAAGAAATAAATATGAGCTGCTAATCAGGATAACATTTTCATGTGTTTGTTACTATTTTATACATAGAAATTATAGCATCATCTGTCTTTTTCTGCTTGGTTGAAACTGAAGCTGCATAGGGCTGTTGAAAACCTAGGACAAAAGTAATGGGGGAGTGATGCAGGGACCTCATATTTGTCATGCCCTGTGAGACAAGGAATCAAGTGGTAGTCCTTGTTTCCAAGCACTTGCTGCCTGTTGTAAGGGCTATTCACAGAGCTATTTCTGAAAGAGATTGGAAAGAAGGTGTGAGCTAGAGAGATAAGGAGTGAAAAAGAAAAAAAAAGTATTCTTATTTGTGGCATTTTTAAATTAGGGATAATTTTTCTCCATTGTCTTTTCATGCAGTTCAACATTCTTTTTCCACTCTTTCATCTTTTAAATGACCAAGTGCCAGTGTTTATCAGTGCTGTGGCACAGCATTGATGTCTCCTGGTTGTAAGTTAAAGAGATAGTGGCAAAGGAATAGTATCCACTTGTGCCTCTCTCCATCACGGCTTCGGTCTGCCTCAAGTGTAAAAGACTCTTATCAAAACTGGCCCTTACTTTTCACATGAACTTGCCTCTCTCCAGGCCTTCTACATTTTTTACTGGGCTCTCTCACTCCCCTCCTTGAGTTTCTGATCAGTCCTTCAGGCTCCCCCGAAATCATTTTCTCTGCCAGTGTCCACAGAGTCCGTCCCAGCTCCAGCTCAGTTCATTCCTTGAAAAGGACACATAGCATTCACAGTAATAGTTAAGATATATCCAATAAATGTATTACAAGGGCAAGACTTTATACCATGAATTCATGGAGTGAGTTTGTTGGTTTTGAAGGACTTGCTGTTTAATTAGAATTCTCTAAATCAGGATGTAAAAAAATGGCAAAAATAAGATCTTTCTACTAAAGAGAAACTCGTAAATATTTGGAAAAGTAATTAAAAGAAAAAGCTGTGATCCTTTCATGGATGATGGTGCTTAATTTGGGAATTATATACAGTAACTGAGGTGTGAAAAAGAGTATCTGCAAATTTTAAACATAATGCCAGCTCCAAAGTTTTCAGTGACTCCTCTGGAATTTTTTACTGTTTTGACTTCACCTCTATTTTTCTCTGTGATTCTACCTCTTTCAAAAAATGAGTTTCATTGTCTCTTATTGGAAGACCCTCCTATATTTGTCAGAATAGTTATTACTTTTTTTTGAGATGCAATAAATGAGAGGTAGGATTGATGTCAGATTGTTTTTAATACCATTTGCTGTGCTATTCAGCCATCAATCCTATTTTTAATGGCATAGTTCATTCATGCACATTGATGGTGCTTGCTGAAAAATAGAAGGTGTTACTTCTTTTAAAAACATGAGCAAACCTTGTAATTTACTGTCCAGCCCCAGTATGAGCCATCTTTTAGTAAGTACAGCATGTCAGTGAAGTGACTGCATGAAATAGTGCTTGCTGTAAAACTGGCAATTACTTAAGAGTGTGACTGGAAGATTCCAGTGGTTTCCAAGCTCAGAGAACATGGACTTTCATCAACATGGAAAACATGGAAATGCAAAGAACAGAAAGAACATTTAGGTTTGCAAGGCTAAAAGGCTGAAAAATCCATAGCCAACATTTTGTGATCCCTATTTCCCAGGCCACGAGCTTTTGCTGCCTGCATATGTCAGTACCAGACTGTTAAATCCTCTTACCTAAATAAGTGCTAGGGCCTGGAGATACCTAACGAGAGGTATCTCACTGTGCCTTTCAGTTTTGGACTTGTAAGCAAGAGCAGCACTTGCTTCTGTTGCCTTTTCCTGGTCTTCAAATTAAGAACCAAACACAGTTAGAGAGGAAAAACGGGTTTTACGTCGGTATTTATTTAAGGATCCTTAGGTGCGCCACATCCAGGTAGAATGCACCAAAATGCACCCCAGAATGCACACCCACAATGATTCGCGTATAGAAATTTAGGCCTTGCAACTTAGCATATCTATCAAAGATTCCCCAATGAGGCTCAAGAGAAGCCCCATCCTGAGGAACCTTCCCCCTGGATGGGCCTGTCTTGGTTTACAGAATGTGTTCTGGAGAGGACCTTGGTCTCCTCTCCAGTTGGGGCTGTCTGACCCCCAACTGCGAGGCTCCCAAGATGTTTGGTCTCTTGGCTTAAGGAACTTTGGGTCTAAGCTAGTTATCAGACTTAGGGAACTACAGGTATGTGGGCTAAAAGCACTAAGGATACATAAAAGCTGTATAAAAGGGTATATAAAAGAGGTATGTAAAAGGAGTGTATAAAACAGGCAAAAAATCATCATGGCATCACTTCAAGATGAGGCAGCCTTAGCAGCTTTCACTCAGAAACAGAAAGATGCTGAATGCTAGAGCCACCAGTTTGTATTGCAAGTGATCAGAGTGTATCTGCTGCATTTCATATCAGACAGTTGTTGCTTAAAAATAAAAAATATGGACACAAGACTGGTCTGTGTAACCTAGGTCTCTCCTTTTCAGGATATGCTCAGAGCTGCTAAGGTTCAGATCTGAGTCTTTTTTCTTCTTATTTCTGTGCCTTTCTGTTTTTCTTCAGTTATTTAGTCCATTCTCCTGAGAAACTGGAGATGTGGCTCTGAATTCCTTCAAGTTGGGAGAGAAGTCAAGTACTCACTTCTCCCACCTTCTGTGTGAGCAGCCCAGATTATTATGCAAAGCAAAGATTAGGGAAGCTCTTTCTTGCACAGGCAGATGTCTTTAAAAGGGCAAGTCCTGCTAATTAAGACATCCAAGTCTAAAAGTGAGAGGGCTCTGTGACTCTTAGGACACTTCACCCATCCATCTCATAGATTATTTTCCAGTGCAAGGAACTTTATCTCTCTCTTATTTCTCACTGCACACGTTATATCATATTGTTTTTCAAATCTCACTTTTGACAAGCAAGTGTCAAAGACTATGTCCATTCATCCATGTCCTTTAGAAAAATGGTTTAATATTTTTAGATATCACAGGAAATATTTCGAATAGAAAATATCACCTGTTAGTAGACTAAAGATAGAGGATAAGTGGACAAAAATTAATCAACATAGCTCTGAGAAGTCTCTGAAAGCAAAGGGATTTTATTATTGCATTTAAAAGTATTCATAAAAAAATATTCATGTATTATATGCATTTAAATATGGTCATATTAGCTAGAGGAGCCTGACTGCTAGAAAACTGTTTTTCTATTTTAGTATAGATGTAAAGTAACTACATGTGCTTCTGAAAAAGGAAAAGCTAGCAAAGTACTGACAAAGCCAAACACACTCCACAGGTCTCGGCATTGTGATTATCATGGTGAATTTCTAGCAACACTGGGCACCAATTCAACCTCAAGACTTGTGTGATAGGTAAATCAGGTTTAAAGTTAGAAGAAAATGCCTTCAGTCTCATTTAGAATATCATGACCATAGTTACAGCTTTTGATAGCGCTTGCCTTGGCCTGACTGCTAAAGGTCTTTAGGAGTAGTAAAACATTGACGTATTTTGAGAGATTATCTTTATGCTTACTTTATTTTGGAATAAAGTTATTAGAATTAATTTTACAGTGGGCTTTCATTTTTCATTATACATTATTCTCAGGAAAACCACAATAAATCTCTCCATAAATCTTAATAATTTATTTGATTTGCAATTAAATAGTATTTATGGAATTCAAGCTCTATATTTATATTTTTCTCTCCTCTGCACTTTTGTGCCAAGTGATCCTTTCTACTATAATATGTTGGGATACAAATTTATGAACAAAATTGTAAAGTCAGTTTTCAAATGATGATGTTCTTCCCCTCTCTTCACCCAGAAGCAAGAATTTTTTTTCTTGTAACTAATATTTTGTGTTTTGGGGAAGAAATCCCCAATAAAAATCCCCAATAAAAAAATATTTTAGAATGGTGGTTGAAAATAATCCATTCTAAATCTCTCTCTTGTGCTCTTGGTTTTAACATGTCATCTATTTTAAAATGTTGTATAATATTTATTTTAAAGCAGAGAGGGATTTTTTGGAGGGCTTAAGTAGGAGATATGCTACCTTATTTTTTTATAACAGCCTAATTATTTTCTGTAATTTATCCTTGGCTGGCAGAATATCCTATATTCTGTAATGCTACATAATTTACAAGTAATCAAGCATTACTTTTTGCTCTTAACAAGATTCAAAAAATGGTTCATTGCCTATTATACTTTTGTATGCTCTCTGAATTAGTATGTTGCTAAAACATACTCTTCCCCCCAAAATTTTATAATATTTTTGGAGCTACAGTGGATATGTGAACCAAATGAAAATTACTTTGTTTTTTCACCCTGCCAAGTTTAACTCCAATAAATTTAACAATAGGCCCATGTTATCATGAGTTGTATGTTATGTTCAGTTTAGGACGTTCCTTTGTCCTAAAGCTCCAGGATTAGGATACAACAGGCATATTCTGTGTGTGTACATCAGAATGTTTCTGCTCTGTTTTGCTATGTAACACATGGAATGTTTGCCAGAGATTTATTTTTCTATTTATCTAATTTCATTTGCCAAAAATCACCACCAATTTGATTAGGCCATTTTATAACCTCATTTGGTCAGCCGGTTTTAGAGACTTCATTTTTGAGAGCATAAGTGTGCAACAGAAGTTAGCAATGTGGAGTACCTGTAGCTTGGGGTACATGGCTCATTATAGTCTCTATCTGCATTTCTTTGCTCTATTTCATTCAGTATTCTGCTATTAGACATATAGATTCTTGTATTTTTGCCATTTTACAGTAGCGTGACATTTAAGAAAATAAGTGTTAGATGGATTTTATATGTCACATTACAAAGTGGCATTTGGAAACTTCTGGAAACACTGTTCATTAATAAAGGTGTGCATTATTTAGGTCTCATCATGTAATGTTTACCCTAAGATGCAGATGATAAATCTGAAGTTGGCCATGAAGATTCTGGCAGGAAATGGAAAAGCCTCTTTAAACGCTTGTAAAAGGACTGTCATAATTGGCCCTGGTCACGTGATGAACTTTTTAATGACTAAAAATCACTTCTTAGAGATTTTCAGTCATTAAAGATGACTTCTCTGGTTGGACGTGCTCTAAAAATGGTATATTTGGTAAATGTCTGCATGTGTGCTACAGCGACAGACGGTGCTGACGGTGTTCCAGGGAAGTAGCGAATGTTTGCTTGGGCTTAAGAATGGCAGCGTCCAAACTGAGAAGGGGCTCTCTGTTTCTAAACTGCCCATAATTCCATCCCCATGTGCAGCTAGGGCTTGGAGCAGAATAGACCCCAGGCTGTGTAGACCTTATAAAAGGCAGGTTTTGATTGATGTTTCTGCCTTACAGCTTCTCAGCTGTGTAGTTCATGTATTCTGACATCGGTTTCTCAACTACATTGTGCAATATTAGACCCCAGTGCTACATAACATGGTCTGATTGTTCATCAATCTCACCTAGAACAATAAAAATTTCACATAATTTAGAAATCAATCTAAATCTTCAGTGAAAAACAAATTATCTTTTACAGGTATACAGTGATATTTGTTGCAAAAGATCTCAAAGAACTTGTAGATTATGTAAACACTTCTATTGTGCCACTGTCATGCAGATGCACATTTTGGAGGTGGCATCCTGCCAGCCTGCATCATGGACTGGTTATGGTGGGGAAATACTGCTTTAGCATGTTCTTGAAGGAGGACAAGCATGAGCTCCTTATAGTCTCTGAAGAGCAGTATGTTCTCATTTATAATGGTGTAACGTGAAAATAATCAAAATGTAGTACTCAATGAATCTTCTTTGAAAAGTTAAGGTAGCTTACACAGATGGGAAATTCTGATTCTTGGGGAATCAGTCTTTCCTGATGCAAAGATCATCTCATCGTTTCTTTCTCCCTGCCTGCCCTTATCTGAAGTCACCAAATCCATACCTTGCTGCAGTGAAAATAACTGGCATCAAAACAAACTTTATGTGAATAAATAAACAGTTTCTTAACCCTATGTTTGCATTAAGATATTAACAAGGATAATGCTAGGTAGAACAGTGTAAGTCACAAAGGTCATGCAGGTAGAATTTCCAGGCTGAATCAGAGAATTACTGTCATTAAAATGTGAAATGTGAACATAATTAAGCACCTTGCTGAGTTACGGCTACTATTGCCACCAAGCAAGATAATGTGAACGTAAAAATGAGCTCAGCTTTAACTACCACGATGCTGAAAGGAATATGTAATAAATATAATAAATTTCTACCAAAGCAAAAAAAAAAAAAAAAAAAAAANACATATCTAACAGCCTATGGACACTACAGAATGCCTCTGTGGTTTCTGTCCAAAACTCATTAGTGACAGTAAAGTCAAAAGATTTTTCTTTGTATGTAGAACTAGAAAAGTAAACACATATGGTGACTAAAAGTGTATGCTGACTATTTAAATAAGGACCACTGAGAGTAACATTTAAATGTGGACATACTGAATTTACTCTTTGATTAGCTGAAGGAGAAATAGTTTGCTATTGGTAAACATACATGTATTTTTCATTTTGTTTGCAGTGCTAAATTGAAATATTTATAAGATTATTTTTTTGTGGTATCAACTACTATCGTCCTATTTAATATTTCATTCAGATCCCTGCATAGATTAAAACAGTACTGAAGTTCAGAGAGCCAGCATGCCACCATTTCATTATACATTCTGCAAACAAGTAGGGATGTAGGCTTGCCATCAAGAACCATGTTCACAGGCAAAACAAGTCTCAGCTCTTAGAACACCTCCAGAAAGAAATAAAACTCGAATATTAGGTAAACATTAAAATGTATGTCAATGCAAATAAAGTGTATGGAAATTTAAATTCACTCTTAAAATGCCCTGTATTTCATTGTAGTATTTAATTTCAGCCACAACAGCATTGAAAGTACTGAGTGTATGGTAATGGGTTCTTACACTGTGCAAGCTCGAGCAATAAAACACTTTCTAATTACTCTCAGCAAACAGGAAATGTCTGCTTCTTGAGTGCTGTAGCACACAGGGATACTAGAGCATCATATAAAAAAGTCTGCTAGCAAGACTTTTAGCTGGACTTAACCATTTACATGTACTAGTTTTGTAATGGATAGTAAACCAGTACTGATAACCAGAGATAAGAAACAGCTGGTCTCAGCTTCTGGGTCTCTGCCAGAAATGAAATGATTATTTTCTATGTATAGGTGTAAAAGTACTGCACATTTTGTCAACTCAAATTTATGCAAGGTTAGAATCATCCAGGAAACCAGAAATGTATTACAGACAGCTTCACAGCAACCTCTTGAAGGAACACTAAATCCAATTATGCAGAACATCACAGAATTGTTTGTTATTCCTATAGCACTTAGCTCTCATGAAAGCAAAAGTATTTGTTCCTCTTCTAATGGATCAAGAACACCATCATATGTAAGATTCTGTGATAATAAGTTATGACTGCAAAGCTCTTACCCAGATTAATTCAGAAGCAGCAGAATAAATATATCTTCTGAAAAGTATACAGCAATCTGTTCTGTCCTTTAGGTATTGAATTAAAATCAAATCTTAAAGTGGAACAACTGTAACTTGGTAGTATTCCCATTGGGAATATTAATGATTGCTTGGGAGAGAAATACATAACAAGGTCAATTTTTAGTTAATACTGAAGGGTATTTTGTTTTCAAAAATGGTAATTTAATGTAATCTGATTCCAGTTATTCCTCAGAAAATGTCAATTGCCATGGGTAAGAAACCTTACAATTGCCACTAAGCATTTTAAAACTAGTTGATGGACCACATATTAGCACACATTAGGTTAGTATTACTGAATGAGAGCGTGGAAAGAAATCATGTAGTAACTGATAGTGTGAAATGAAATAGTGATCTCTGTCTAACTCCTTGGCTTTTGTTTCCTACTGCCATCTAGAATGGAGAATATTGGATCAGTCACCAAAATTATATTTACAGCAGGTCTTTTTCTTACAAATAGAAAGAATATTTAGGCATCATGGTTAAGAATTTGTATGAACCCGAAAATGGGGTTAAAAGTTATTTTGAGATTTTTAGCATCAAAACATTATGATATTCTATTTTTTATACTTTCTGCATGTCTACAAACCACATAACAGGTTGTATCTTTGCATCCTTTGAGGCTGTAGCAGGGCACAGAAACCGAGCAGCTGCAGCTCGGGCTGCCAGGAGGAGCAGCTCAATGGACGGCAGCCTTGGCCTTCACAGCTGCTCAGCCGTGCAGTCCATGAGCACAGAACCAAATGGCAGTGCCTGGCCCAGGAAGGTGTTATGCTTTTCAACCTCACAGAGTCCACAGAGTTCTTTGTGGCTAGCTTTTGATCTTGAAAGGTTCTGTGCCAGGGCCAGAAAAGACGAGAGATGCCTGCGAGTTGGTGTTCAGGTTGTTTATTTTCTCTGATCTCACCATGTCTGGAGCTGACGGCCAAAGCGTCCGACAGCTCCGATCCATCGCAGGGCTGCCCCGAGAAGGGCAGTCCCACACCCTTTATACCCTTTTCTTGATCCAACCATTGGTCACAACGTATAATTATTTATCAATTTTCACCAATTAATTTCTACCTATTTTGAACATGCAACTTCTACATCAGAGTTTCTTCTACCAATTATTTTTACTATCGTCACAGCAGAAGATGGAGGAGAGAGAAGAAAGAGGAAGGAGAAGGGGTTCCACCCCAAATCCTCCATCTTTGACTTCTCAGTCCCCATTATACTAAATTCTACATTTTTGCCCTATGCTAAAGCAGACTGATTACTTGGTATTTTTGCAGCGCTGCAGTTCTTCTGTCAATGTAGGAAGCCTTTTCCACGGACATGGGTCCAGAATAGAATCCTGGGAATCTTGCCCGAGTCCTGAGTCTGCCTGGTGGGGTTCCAAACCCCCCTGGATGGACAAAGGAATACTCTGGGCTGCCACAGGAAGGAGTATTTGATCATATATAAATTAGGTGTATATTTGAGTATTTGTATTTGAAAGTGCATGCAGTTTTGTGCTCCTGTGTTTGTAGGTCATGCTGCAGACTTCAATGGCAGTGCAGTGTGCTACTTGTCCAAGAGATCTAACACTGTAATTAAAATTCTGTTTCTTGCACATTTTGTGAGTTACTGGTTCTCATGGTTCATACCTTTGAAATTTACTTTTCTTCTTTTAAGAACAAAAATGTGTGTAAATGTAAATAATAGCAATGACAGCTTAGCTACAGATGGCTGGCTGGGACTTGAAGACAACAGCAGAATGTGCAGAAATGCTGAGGTAGAATTTTCAGAACTCCTTGGCCACCAGCAATCTGAAACAGGATTATCACATTTATGGGGAGAGACTTTTCATGAGGGCATGTGGTGATAGGACATGGGGAAATGGCCTTAAGATGGATGGCTGGTTGAGATTGGGTGTTAGGAAGAAAATTTTTACTGTAAGAGTGGGGAGGCACGGGAAAGTTGTCCAGAGAGGTTGTGGACTCCCCATCCCTGGAGGTGTTCAAGATCAGGCTGGATGGGGCTCTGACTAACCTGGTCTCGTAGGAGGTTCCCTGCCCTTGGTGAGCAAGTTGAAGCAAGATGATCTTTAAGGTCCCTTCCAACTCTAACCATTCTATGATTCTCTTTCTTCCAAATGTATTCCTTCCTTTCCCTAGCTTCTTAGCACTGTCCAAAATGTATATGAAATTCATTCACCGTCTCCCTAGCCTGTATCCTGTATCCCACCAGCTCTTCCCTCTCCTCTTCAGACTGTCTGTAACAGCACCAGTTTCTCCCACAGCTGATTTGTGTCCCCTCTGTAGAGTCCCCAGCCTGCCTCCAGCTCTTCTTAACAATTCATGTGCAAAAGTAGCAAGATTTGACTATACAGCCATTTTTAAAAGCATGTTTTGTGTCTTTCCTCCAACTCTTGTTGTCCACACTCCAGTATGTAGGCAAGAGAGAGGAACTATACTTCATTCTACAGACTGCCTTCTGTGAATCTGGTACAAAATAGATGAAATATGTATATTGGGAGTTATTATTTGTATGGATTGTGATTTGTTGATTTTGATAAAGCAGCTTGGGAGTAGCGTTTTTAAAGTATCTATTTTGAATAAGAGAGGGAAAGAAAATAGAGCCAAATGGTCATGAAGCTAATTCCTAGTTGTCCTGGTCACAATTGCTTTCCTTTGTGAACAGCAGGGGTCACTAAAAAGAAGGGTTATACTGGGTGAAGCAAACAGACTTTTTTTTCTCCACTAGATCACTTTTCATGTTTTCTGTTTTAATCATTATATTAAAGAAAGAAAATTCTTGGTTCTACTTTGTTTAACAGATAACAAACTCCTAATAAAAACGTTACCTCCCTGATTATGGCCCAAACTATAAATTATCTCTGCCTCTAATAGAAAATAATTTATAATTCTTTTGTCAAAAGAGTTTTATAAAAACCTATTTTACAAAATGTTTTCCTTATGTTGTAAGTTGATGTTGCCATTTAACACTGTGATAGCCAAGAGTGGGAAAAGTTATTTTCTCTCTATTAGTTGTGATCATACTGTCATTTTCTCCATTATTTGCTGTTACTGGAAGGCAGACACAATTAGTAATGTGGAGAATAAAAATTTTCACCATTTAGAGCAAGTCAGCAAGAGAATAACGACAAACAAAATACTTAGATGGTCTCTCAGTGTAACTTCACTTAACATAAAATGTAAACAAGTGCATAATTCTGTTCTTAGAAGGATGGGAAGTGCTGACCACACAAGGAAAGAAGTAGAAGAAAACCCAGTCAAACACCTTAGCAGGAGGAATCCTATAAAAGAACATGCTAGAAAGATAGGTTGTGTGCTCTGCTTCGTATCTGTTCGTTTGTTTGTTCTTTCGAGGAGTTTTTGTATTTATCTTCGCAGCTGAATGAGTTCAATTTCTCTCAGATTAGGGCAGAAGTTTCAGAACAGCAGGTTAATCCTTCCTGCCTTCACAGGCAACTGAGCAAACAGACCTGTATCAACGTGGCCGAGTGTAAAATTGTAATTCCAGAGATTAACGTTGTCTTTCCTATTTGACCTCCAAGTTTCTCTTCTAGGTATGTTTGCATGTATGAATGTATGTGTGCAGTTATTTATTTATTTGTTTGTTTGTTTGTTGTTAAACGCTTCTGTCCAAGGCCCCTGGGAGAGGGCAATCTCACCAAACAAAGTGCCGTATTATATCAAGTGAGTATAAATAATAATTCATTCCAGCTATTTACATTTCTTATTTAAGAGGAGAGTTAGTAATTTTCTTAAATTATTGTGAACTGCTCCTATAGTATCTAAATGGGAAGGATAAAAAGGAACAAAGCATGCAATAAATTTCACAGAAGTCTACTTATCTAGAAACACAGTAGGATGCACTGATTTGTAAGTTGTTTGGGTTTATGCTACTATAAATCACCTGTAAATGAGGTAAAGCTTTGGGGTACCTGGATTATAATTTAAATTGTGCCGTTGCCCCCTGTGTGTATGTATGGCAGGTTTTGTAAAACCAAAAAACCCCAGCATTCTGAATTGTGAGTGTGATACTCTAGGGATTTTTAACCTAAAAATGCACATATTCAATACTATGAATTCATTTAGGGACAGTACTTGGTGAAGTCCATAGCTGAGGAATGACAAGGGACAATTAGTCCCTAAGGCCAAATCTTGTGAAGTTTAGTTCCCAGATTAAGGTAGTTTTAAGAGATGTGTCTGCACAACAAGTCAGAAGAACATTTTTTAAAAATCACCATTTGGAAATACCTGCTTCTCTTGCCCTAAACAGAGCCACCACACAACAACAAAAAAAGATGAATAAGTACATTTTTTTTCTTCTCTTTTGAGTTCTGTACCTGTAACATGTGCTTTCAACTACTTATGTTACTTCTGAAGGGAACAGGTGATGCAATACCAGCTATAAAGACTGTAGTGCAAGTAACATAGATATGGGTATTGTTTAATACACCTATTTCCATGGTTCCTCTTTATAGTCCCTAAATGCTTTGCAAGCTCAACTAGTGTCACTGAAGCCATTTGGTTACAGACGGCTCTTGCAGTGGCACTTCAGTTGCAACTTTCACCACAGGGTGAATTTCTGCAGCAGCTTGAGAACAAGTATTTGAGCTATGCATGAAGGAAACTCTGTAGTGCAGTTCAGAGGTTCACTCATACCTGGCTAAGCTGGTTTACTGTTGCATTAATCTTGTAAGTTTTCTGATGTTTGCATTTGGCTATGAATAATGAAACAGTCACAAAGCAACTGGAAAGCTCTGTAAAGAAGGAGGGGCAGTCTACTAGAGACATGCTGGAAAACAAGTCAGTGCTCTGGCGTGTAAGACTCATTTTATGGCACTAATGCGAAGGCAAAGATCCTCCTTTTCTCTTTCACATGGCATGACTTGCCACTATGGGGAGGGGAGTTTGGCAAATCCTAAAGTAGGCAGAAAATGCACTTCACGCTGTGCTTGGCACCTCTGTCAGTGCCACTCACGTCCAGCAGTCAGGGGTAACTGGCTAAAAGGGTCAGTGCTGGTCTTGCTTACTCCTTCCTACTTTTTAGTCTTCTGTTCTAGGCCATTTACAAATTCAGAGGAATATGTTTATTTTGTTTGTTTTAAAAAACATTTTAATTGCCATAAACAGTTTTAGCATTATGCTGTGGATCCTGATTTAGGATCCTGCCAACTACACCAGTTTGTTACAAATGAGTGATTCAGATCACTTGAACAATCACTGTCAGAGGTATTAACAAGAGTGGGTTTAATACAAATTTATAAAAGTGCAGCTTAATAAAATTCAATGGCAAGGTTCACTCTATTAGTTACTACATTATACAAAGGAAAATCAAGTTCAAATCTATTTCAAATGATTTACACAGAGACCAAAGGGTAAGGTAGACCCTCCCAATGGGTCATGAGTTTCAGAGCAGACCCCCTTGCTTTCTAAACTCCTGATGGAGCTTAGCTGTGGCTAGGTCCAGCCTTAGTCTCAGACTTGGACAATGGTGTATGTCTAAAGGAATTAACTACTTAGATTTAATTACTATTTATTTAGCATGCTACCAGCCACTTACTCTCTGCCTTGGGTAAGGCAGGATTTCTTAGTCTCAGGTAAGGAATCTCAGTCCTTGAGAGGGATCCCAGCTCCAGGGGAGAGATACTGGTATGCAGTCCAGCTGCAGTTTAGAGAATTTGAATTGGACTCATCCAAAGATTGGTTGTTTGTAGGAAGGTTTCTGCCTTAAGGAGTAACCTTGAGGATTGTCCCTGGTTAAGGGAAGGTCACTGCCGTGCAGCCACGCTGCCCAGCAGGGAGAGCTCGAAGGTGGCTCCCTTAGGCTGTCAAAGCTATGGTTGTTGACTTGTAGTCAAATTTAATATGGCAGGAAGGGTATGTGTGAGCCTCCTAATACCCACAGGTTTCTTTGTTCTTTGATAAACGACTCTTGGGAAAGCCACCTGCTGTTCATGCATTACTCGCACAATCCGTGTTCCAAGCTCGTGTGCATCGATGCTCACTGGGTCCCTGCCCCTTTGGGGGTTTCTGGAGGAGTTCTTGGCCTGGCTACAGCTCAGGTCTTTACTTCCTTTGGAGCCTGTACCAAATTACTGATAGTTTGGTTAAGGGGTCAAGCACGTCTGTCATACATTACTAGTTTAATTAAAGTTTTAATTTAGCCACATCTTTTATAGAAAAACTTGCTGTCCTTGAGATGTAAAACAAAGCGGTCAAGTTTTAATGCATTTTACTGAGCTGATATGTCTATTGCCTTCTCCAGCTGTCCTCAGTCTTTTTTTTTCCATTCATTCTCATCACTCATATTTCATATTTACAAACACCTAAATTGTTTTCTGTACCATTTTGGCTTTTAAAATAAACATATTTAATCTTTAATCTTTGATGCATTTCTTTTCTATTAAGGTTGTTAATTCTTTTCTATTAGTTGTTAATTCTCTAAAAGAACTTCTTTTAGAAGGCTTATGAAGGCTAAGAAGATACAGGAAGAATTCTTTCCCTGTTTACGTAATTTTCTTTCTGTCATCAATGTAGAATATTGGTGTTAGCCCTCTTCAGCAACCAGACTTGCTACACATTTTACTGTTTTTCATTTTATCTGTTTTTCCCTTGATGCTTAACTGTTTTATCTCATCACTTTCACATTTGTGATGATATTGCACTCAATAATCCATAAATCAGACACTACTTCATGCTAAATCTTCAGCAGCAATGTTTATTTACGGTTAGGTATCTTCAAGACCTGTGATTTTCCTGGTTAAAATTTCATTTGTATACACCTGATTAATCTGTAGCAACTAGTTGCTCCTAAAGCTGTTACTTCGATAATTCCCTCCTGAGCTTATTCACACCAGTTGGTTTTGGATTTTTTTTGTTTCAAATTGTATTTGTATAGGCAACATTGCCATAGACAATATAATAATCAGCAGGGTACAACCTGCTTTGGCTGTTCCCAGTGTCTGACATTTGGTGGTTTCCTGGCCTGGTGTCAGCCTCATGAAAATTGCCTTCTAATGGCCTTGCATCAGCTGCTGCATTTCCTTCCACACTTTCATATGCTTCCCTCCTTATGGAGATGACAGGCTAAACCAGAACTCCAGCCCCACATTTCTCTTCCCCAGCAAACTGAGGAAATCTAGTTTTTGTGTTCCAGGACAGCAGAAGTATCCCAAGCTGCAGGTGGACATGAGCACTTTCTCAGACCATGTGGTGCTACAGAGTTAAAAAACCCTCTGCTTTGCCTCTGAGTTAAAACATGTAAAATTGCTTGAAAATGTATTTTATCCAACCCTTTTCTTTTTGATCCTTTTTCTCCTTGATATATTCCTTGTGTCTAGTACAGAATTTAAAGGTTTTATTAGATTACAAAGGAGAGGACTATAAAAAAATAGTTTTCAGTTTAATCAGTCCTGTTCTTTGAAGACCTTGATCCTGCTCTTACTGCAGTGCAACCTAGAAAATGGAAAGGAAGAAGCAGGCACAGACATGTCTGTACTCTTTATTAATGTTTTAGGTATTCATTAAAATTTCTAAATTTAAGTTTTTAGAAGACAAAACAGTCAATTACTCTACATTAGAAATCTGAAAAGCAAATGGAAAAAATGCACACCTCAAAGACTACTGAATATGTGTCAAAGGATTAAAAAAAAGTCTCAAATTCTAAAAAAGGCAGATAATAAAGGTAGGGAGGCAGCAGATTTTTACATCGTAATTCAGGTTAGATCACATTTTAGGAGCGCTCACCCCATGATGAAAGGGATCTAACGTGTGCATGCACGCACATGCATATTCTTATCTTCCAATCAAACAGATAGAGAAGCTGCTCCAAAGCAGTGACAGATAACAAAATCAAATGTCTGCTTTCCATTTTGCAGCACCTGAAGAAGTGTTTGGTCGTGCTGCACAACCCAGTTCCTCTGCAGTGTCTGTCCTCCCAGGGCACAAGGGGACATCAAGCAGCTCTACTCTCAACCATGTTTGCATCTCCCTTGTGTGTCTCTTATCCTCTGCTCTGTAAACTTGTCCATTACTGAGCCCTAGGAGGTCTCTGTTGCCTTGGATTAAGGAGGGGGAGTGGGACTGAAGTCTGCAACATACTTTCTCTTTAAAAAAATATTCAGTAGTCCTGCTGATGCCTTTTCCTGGGCTTAGAATCAAAAGCCAGACACGGTTAGAGGGGGAAAAGGGAATTTACCTCAGTGTTTATTAAGGATCCTTAGATCCAGGCAGNCTGCCATTGTGATGTGTTGAAATTTAGTAGGTGTGACTTCTATATTTGTACTAATCTTTGACATTATTCTTCCTCCGTGTATCTGACTTGCCAGTTAATAGTGTCTGTCTTCTTACCCTCTTGCTGTGCCTATTCTTTTGAAGGATTTAAAATGCTTTTGCAAAAATACAGTAGTCTTTCATCTCAGTGCTTCCCACAAAGGAAACCTTCCAAGTTATTTCCCAGCCAAGCTTATTTTCTTATACAGATTATAGCAGTTCACTGAACTTTGTCCTGCTGAGGACAAAGCTGGATTCTCAGGAGCACAGCTTTGACTCCTTGAGAAGATCCATGTGAGCCTCTATAAATTAGCTATGCAGTGAGCTAACTCCAAGGACAATACATCTCCACTTGCTCACTCTCTTCCACATTGTAGTTTCCTATGAGAATATTTGATTTGCATGTAATGTATCAGTTTGTGACATAGATTTTTGCTAGGTTTAGATCCTTCATTCTTTCCCTACTTCACACTGGAGATCTAGCAGGCCAGTTTCTATAAACATACTTCTTTGTTGTCTTAATTTTTAATCTCCCTTTTAATTGTTGTTTAACCATGCAGAATTTCAACACAGAAAAAAAAACTAAGACCCCTGAGTTTTCATTGTAAAAGCAAACAGATTAAAGCCATGATTCTTTTACATTTGTTCAACTTAGAGACAGGATAAATGAATGGATCTGAATTAAATTCTGCTAAGATAAAATAAAATGAAGAGAGGCTGTTCTGAGAAAATCACTTGGGTTAATTGTTTCTTCTGCAGAATGTAGATAAGTACAAGGCACAAAAGGAAGGAAGAAATATCTGTCAGACGGAGCAGAGAGAGACATGGAGAACCATAAATAAATAATGTATGATTATGTATAAGTAGTAAGTGAAGCTGTGAGCAAGCTATGAAAGCCATGTGCATGTCTGACAGTTAACCTATCTACCAAATTTTAAAAAAAAGGTATTATTTTGGTTTCTTAAAAGCATAGTTATTATGATTTTTTCCTGTCTTTCAATTCTGAACTCTACATAGGAAAATTGAAACTGTTGTGAAGGAAAGAAAAAGTATAATGCTTTTCAGTTGGCCTTTATGTGATGTAAATTCTCATGCTGTCTGGCATAAAAACCTAAATGATATTTCTTAGAGGTTTTTCCAAGTGCAGAGGTTTTCTTTATGATTTGTAGGGTTGTGAAGCCTTGGTTCCAAAACTTGTCAGAAAAATTTAAACTCACAGTGTAAATAAATGAGAAATCTTGAGCCTTTAACTGCCTTTATAATGAAAGCAGAGGTTATAAACAGATGTGCTCCTGCTGACTGAGCGAGAGCACTCAAGGAAGATGTCGTGGGTCTGCTCCTCGTTACCATCTGTCAGCAGGGAGTTACTGCCCTCACATGAGAAGCAACTGAAGGGGATTTAATTTGTTTTTAAATGAATTATAAGTACTCAGCAGCAATTTTAGTGTATCCTAGCTGGTCTGGGGGCTGAGGGCAGGCCTGTAGCCTGCGGTTTGGGGCAATAAGTGAGGGAAACCACATGCCTTCCCTCCATAAACATAGCACCTGTTGTGGAGGGTGGAGAGCAGCTTCCTTGGGTGCCACACAACACTTGGTCCTCTTGATAGGACACTGCTCATGGTTAAGTAGAGAGTAAAGCTCTTAAGCTTTGTTTTCAAATTCATTCAGTACAAATGTTCCTGAGGAGTATATAATGTTAAGCATTACAGAGGGGTTAAACAGTGCGAGGATAATTTTTGTGCAGGTTAAATCTTAAAATGTGTTATGCAGGTAATGAGCTGGGCAAGAATTTTAGGTGGAATCTTTCCTATTTTCCTAATAAAAGGGAACGTATCAACGTTTTAAATCTATTAAATCCAGCTAGTCATTGCTTTCCAGCTCTGGGACTAGGAGATTAATAAATTAACTGTTTTTATAGGCAATAGTGTGAAAAAGTAAATTTTTGGTACTGTACAAGGAGTTCATGTATTTATAGTGTAATAGAATATAATAACATAACCTTAAATATTTTATTGTAGCTGAAGTTGTTACATTTATTGTAAGCTGAATGTGATTTTTGCTTGAATTTTACGTCATTTCTATTAGCTTTATTTTACTCCAGTTGTTAAATGTAGTCTGGCTACACTTAACAACTGAAGTAAATGAATGAAAAATTACATAGCCAATATAAGCTTTACAAAGTTGAGTGACATCTATACAATATACTCTATTTTATAGAGTATATGCCAAATCTTCCATTAAAAAGTAGATTTTGCAGCTGCTCCTGATAGCTAAAATGTATTGCCATCTACTCAAAGCCCATCTTTTAAACAGTGTGCTTAATAAGCAGGATTCTAAAATAGGAATTATGTTTGATTTCCCCTGGAATGCTTTGAACTTGAAAAGATTAGACACATTAAGGAAAAAAATAGAAAGATTTGCCTGTCAGACTTTTCTTTTTTTTAAAGATCAATTACATACTTAATTTAGATGACAGACAAAGAGGAGACAATTTCTGACAACTGTCCAATTTAATATTCAAGGAAATGGGGAACAATATCTCAGATTCTTTACATATTCGTGTTATATCAAGAAGTCTCGTACTTCCTTTGTTTCCGTCAAAGACTGACAGCTTCTCCAAAGCAGCACTTGTCACATCCATTGCCTGCACTGACCTTGGTCCAGTGTCCCTTCTGATGCAGCCAGCTCCACAAATAAGACGATTTCTCCATTTCACACACAAAAATTCTATCCGTATAATAAGGGAGTCAGCATTAAATTGATCCCTCTTCAGCTACTGTGCCTTTTTTTGTCTTTTTTGTGATCTCTTCAGTCTAAAATATGGCAGGAGTATAATTACTAACTGTATGTTAAGAAAGGTCTCAATTCCAGTGAGAAAGCAGTGGGTATGGCCAGGTATGATTTCCATTTCCAGCTCTGTTTGCTGTGGATGCACAGCTCTGGTGGCCTGTGGAACGTTCTCATATTGGCACCTGAGGCCATGCAAAACTGAGAGCAGACTGAGAGCTCAATAATTGGCCACGCCAGCTGGGCTGTTTCTGTTTCCCTAAGTGGCCTGTCTGTCAGGGCAAGGTTTTGTTTGTTTTTTCTTTTTCAAAATTAATGCATGGAACCTGCTGATCTGCTCTTGAATCTGTTCTTTCTCCAACTTTCTAAGATGCCAGTTCTCCTGCTGGCTGCAATAAGTTTGTATTTTTCAGAATATTCTCTACCTGTCTTTACAAACACTTCTTGCTGTGAGAGATTTGTTTAGTCTTTACTTACTGAATCATGATTATGGATTATTGGGCCCATTTTTCTCCTAATGGGATCCCTTTCGGTGATTTGTTTTTTCTTCTTGTCAAGTGATAGCTGAAATCAGTTCTGTGTTGTATGTCAGTCCTGTGATATCCTTATCTTCTTACACCTTAAATACTTAGAGCTAGTTTGCATATATACTACATGTAGGTAGTACAGATTCTAAGGGACACATAAAATGAATTGAGAACTGTATAAATGTCAGTAAGGTTGAAGTTAGACTTAAGGAAAGATTCTAATGAATAGGTTAATAATGACCAAATAATCTATATTCATTTTGCTTATTTCTCATTTTTTGTTTTAAAAGTTGAAATTTATGAGATAAATTATAGTTTCAAATATTATCTTTAGGTTTGGAAGCCTCCTGCATGCTACTCATTTGTTTTGAATTTCAAGCATTCATCAGATAAACTTTTATATTAGGAAATCTCTGGCTAAATAATTTCAGAAAAACAAACCATAAAAAAAATGCATCTCATCTCTGAATGAATTGCTTTTCTTACAAGTAATTTTTGTAACACAAGCATTCATGGCATTGCATTTTCCATGGTAATTGAGCTCAGAAAATGAGATTATGGTACAGTACAAGCAGCACCCTTTATATAACCAGCCTAGCAGGGTCACTGAGTGGTGTCTACAGCCTACAGAGTGGAATAGTGAGTAGAGGTCAAACTTTGCTGCTTATCACCTACCCACTCCTGTGTCAAGGTCCTCCCTCCTCTTTTTCAGCAGGACCAAAATTTCTTAGCATAAATGCCAAATGTAGGTGTTGGGTTGGGAGCTTGAGGGCGGCACAAGCTCAATACAGCAATAAGTTACTAAGAATTAAGGTTGCTGTAAATGTCGGCAAAGTTGTTGGTATGAGTTTTTTTCTTCACTTATGCACTTCACACTTCATAATGTGAACTTATGCATTATTATGTTAATGAAATGTAATGGTCAGTTTAGTTGTGGGGTCTAATTTTAAAATTTTTATACAGTAAGTAAAGGTTTTTAAAGAAATCTAAATATTTAAAACCATGATAATACAGTCTCAGTCAGATATTTTATATTTATCTAGATGTCTGCTAGGAAAGTTTCTGTTATTTTAATATTTCAGTAGAAAAAAATCGCTTTAGATATCTGGCTAGTAAATAGCCCAGACTGTCTTTTGAATTTTATTATGTACTTGTCTTCTGGTTTTCTTTATCAATACTTTTTCTGTTCACTACTGCAAAGCTAATACAGGAGTAGAGTGGCAAAGATACATTTTTCTGTGCTTAATTTTTCAACAAATTTAACTCCATTTTTTTGCTTAAAAGCAGTATTATTGGAGAAAATGTTGTAAAACTTAATGGTTGAGGGTTATGACACCCTGCATGAAGCATACTAAGAAAAATTGTTAGAAAGAAATGTTACAGGTGTGGAATTAAAATGTAAAGAGTAGCTAGATAATTACTGTTTGGCATGGGAATAGATAACTCCATACAAATACCTCAACTATATCAGCAATGTGAAACACCACGGTAAGATTTTAATCATAACCCAAAACATTTCTAGTTGAGACATGGGTGTTATACTTTGTTAATGATTTAGAGACACTTTTGCAGGAGGCTAGCTCATAACCATCTCAAGGAGATGAGAGCTAAAATACAAATGTATTGACCTAAAAATATGGAACAAAGGAATGTGGGGAAGACAAAAAGAAATTCAATTTCAATTGAATAAAAATACTGAAATACTAAAATAATTTTTGTTTCCAAACACTATTTTCCAATCCACCATTTGCCATGCTGGATGTTCTAATAGCAATGCAATACACATTTTAACACTGTAAAGAATGTGACAAAAAGTGAACAGATTCTGCTGCATGCTGAAACACAGGAAAACTGCACCCTCATTAGAAAATCAGAAGCTGCATATGTCCTCCCAGATCAGTGATTTTTATCTACTGTTTCATTTTCAATTTAACTCTGCTTAATTGCTTTTAACTTTAGGACTTCATCAATGGCAATGCTCTTAGCTGACCTTACGTTTTTAAAAAACCTAGAAAAAAGTTAAAGTGATTGCAAATGTGACTTGATGCAACAGCAGCTGCAGTAAACAGGATACAGCCATAAAGACTGGATATGTCCCTAAGGAAACCGGTGTGTAATTTAGTTTCAGATATAAGCATAGAGAGAATAACAATATGAAGCAAACTTGCGGGTGAATATTCCCTCAATGAAGGGTTCACTTGAAGGTCTAAAAATGCAAATTTGGTAGGAATCTTAAGGTTAAAAAATATGTTATGTGCACATATATGCATTCTATTACTCCTGGGACTACCTCTGCTGAAACAGTTAAGGAACAATTTGAAAAGTGTTTAAAGCAAAAATCTCATCAGTGAGGATTTTTTTTAACCATGTTTGCTGAGAATCCCTGGAATGTATAAATCATGTACTGCATTTGATAAATATGATTAAACAGCTAAACTGAAGGAAGTTCTGAAGTAAAGAAGCCTACATTTATGGTAGTTTTTCTTACATCTTGATTACAGTATTGCATGTCATTAATTTGTATTTACTTCTGTGCTTGAAAGCATCCCCTGTTTCCATTTTATCACCAGCTCCAATTTTGCTGAGCAGATTTTGTTAGTAAATGAGAAGTTCTAATGTGCAATACTTTTGTGTATATTAATCAGCTTTTAGCTACCGCATGATGTTCAATTCCTTTTTTGCTGTGTTTTTCTGATTCTATAAAAACATAGTCACTGAATATTAAACTTTGTTTTCATGGCACAGTGTTGATATTCAATGTGTCTTCTGTAAGACAATGCTAGTTTAAGTTCATTAAAAAATCATTCTGAAATTACACCGTATAAAACATAAAACTAAACTCTGTAGTTGAACTATCGTTCAGAGATATTCAGCAACCCAAACCTATAGGCTTTGGGGTTTGTTTTTTTTTAAGTATAAACCTCACAATGGTAGTTTCAGTAGGTATAGAGGGCTTGCATTTATAATTTAAAAATTGCTGTATGTTTCATAATTGTCTTTGTGAAGCACAAAGGAAAAGCTGACTCCAAGAGACAGACATATTCTCTACTTTCAAAGGTAACTAAAAAGCACATTAGATAACTCTAAATTTTGTTTGAATTCAGATTCTTGAAGTAACCCTAAACTAAAATTATACCAGGTACCAATCTGAATAATCTTCAATTTCAATATGTTTGGATTTTGGTTTTTTGGGTGTTTGTGGGATTTTTGTTTGTTTGTGTGTTTGTTTGTTTGTGGGGTTCTTGGTTTTGTTTTGATTTGGGGTTTTTTTGGAGTTTTTTGGGGGTTTTTTTTGAGAACAGTCTTTAGAAATTAGCCAAAAAAAAGGAGAAGGACTACTCAACCAATGATAAACCATATGGTCTGTCTCCAACAAAAGAAAGCATATTCATCAAGCTGCTGCCATAGTACTGTGCGGCAGTAGGAATTCAGAGAAAAGGGCTTGTCACAGTGAGAGAAATAGAATTGAAAAGCACTATTTCTTTGAAGGAGAAAAGTCTTATTTGAAACAAGTTTTGTTGAAGTAATAAGTTACAGATGGTATATTTCACAACAAGAGATTGGAAGAATGACACTTGGGACATTAAGTAGCTGGATATTAGAGAACAAGTCTATTTGCTTAACTTCTTCAGTCCCTTAGATATCAGGAGCATATAAAAACGACTTGTTTAGGACTTTACATTTCTAGTGATGTACTTTCTTTGAAGCTTATCTTCTCCTTCTTTCCTTACATGGCAGTCTCTCTTCAGGACTGCCCTTGATAAAACAAAACAAATCTTTTCTCTGACACTGTTCAATATGCAGAACATTGCCCTCCTTTTTCTTGGAATTTGTGTAGTTTTCCAGTGCATGTTATTTTTCCTGCCCAGTCGTTTCTAGCTTCTGTTCCCTTTTCTCCTTAAAACAGCTCTTAATAGGGTCACTAACAATTTCCTGCCGTCCAGTTCCAAGAATCTTTTCAGTGTTCACTTTCTTCTAGGTCATTCCACCACTTTCAACAAACCATCTTGCTGCTGTCCTTTCATGTCTTCTCTTGGCTTGTTGTCAGGCTTTCCCTTGTAGTACTTTATTGTTTGCTTCTTCTGTATCTTCCCCTCACTTTCTCATGCTCCCTTTGCAAAGCCAGTCCTCCCACTGGAAACTCTGCCTCCAGCCCACCACCATCTTTATTCTACTTTCTTACCTCTCCGTTCAGAGTTTTGTTTAATTTAGTTATGCTGATGACTTCTAAACTTGTTAATTACAGTTTTCTTTCCTGTTTATAGCACTTGCCCTTAGATGATTATTAAGTGCCAAGCTCAAAATAGATGTTTTCTCTCAAACACCGATGTTTCTCTGTTGACATTTCTATTATTTTACACAATGTTTTGTTGCCTCTGCTGGCTATCCCATGCACTTTATGCCTACTTACACATTTAGTGTTGCTTGTCCTTAAGATAACTTATCTCTCTCTACATCAAACAACTATATTTGTTTCTTTCTGATTCTCTTCTTCTGAGAGATTTTTACTTGGTACTCAGTCACTCTGATTAGCAGTAATCTAATTCAGCCTCAGCCATTATTGTCTCATTAAAAGATGCTGTATTCACTGTACTAACCATGGTCATAAAATGAATTGTAACAGCTCAAAATATTTTATTGCATGGAATATGAAATATGTGAGAATTTAGAAGTTGTTCGAGGCACTGTTACTCTTTCTATTACCTAATTCCAGATTACATCTTGGAGCATTTTTATTGCTTGGTTACTTACCACTGGATGTCTCACTGTACCTCTGGCACAAAAGGCAGATACTTTTTACATTCTACCCATTCACATGGATTAACAGAGAATTTTAAGGAACAACAGAAATATTCCTTTCTTATCCAGGTGTCTGAACTGTCTTGAAGAAGACTGAGGTGATCTTGATCCCACAGAAGTCTCGATGCCAGCAGGGTCCATTAACTTAAATACCTTGAATTCTTTGTCCATCGGTGTTGGCAGGGGCTGACATTGTCAGAAATACCACTTTCTTATCTGAGGAGCCTGGAGAATAAACTGTAAAAGGCTAATGGTAATGGTGTTTAGTAACAATTTTCTGTAAGGCAGTTCTCTCAGATTATTTTCTCTATTTCAGATTAATTCCATAAATTCTAAACCTTTGTATATTGGGAAGCTACCAAACTTTAATTTACAAGTGTCAGTTTGTTAACACACATCAGTTCCATATTTGGAAATTACTGTTTGCTTCTGGCTCCCTCTGAATTCCAACTAGCTGCTAAGGATTTTCCCGAGTAGAAGAGAGCCTTGTCCGTTCTTGTTCTGAGATAAAACATCATAGGGCAAGGTAATGCAGAAGTGTGGATTAGCCCTGAGCCCATTGGCTCTCAAGAGCAGCCAGCTGCCTCATGGCTGTGCATCCCACCAGCTACAGCTGCATCCAGCACAGGAGCATACTGGTATTCTCTGCAAAAACTATAGTCAGTGGCATTTTCAACATAAAGCCCTTCTCTGAACAGCCCTGTATGAAGAGTGGGTGCTCACTGAAGAAGGTCTTTGATGACAATGCTGTTCCGTGGTCATCTAGTTACTTCTGCACAAACCAAACAGCAAGAGGAAAACAAGTTCTGAGTTAACGAATCACTGGCAGAAAAACTTACAATCAGACTTTGTAGACACAACCATTCTCAGTCAAATCTATATTTTGTGCTGTATTTCTCTTTAGTACAATACCACGCAATTCCAGCCATCTTGAGTGCAGAACTGTATTTAATTATAGAGGATTGCACAATAGCTAGCAATTCAAGGGCAAAACTGGCCAGGCCATTTTGAATCAGCACTGGAGTATACCAATAGACTGAGAGTGGATTTCATACCGGTGGTGCTGGAAGGAAGTTCAACTACTCATTAAACCATAGCTTATCATGAATGAGAATTTAGAAAAATGTTTTAGCAGCTATTCATCCTCACACCAGTCACACTTCCAGCAATCTCACACTAAACCAGAGATGCAGCATAAAGAGAAATCAAGTCCTTCACCAGCTCAGCTCTTCACAAGAGAAGGCAAGTTTCCTTTCTGTTAATGCAGGATGCAACAGAATGGATCTCAACTCTAAGTTAGATTCTCTAAGCAGTGCTACAGTGGAGATATTTAATAATAATAATTAGTCTGTATGATGTACTCTCAGCAGCTGTCTGTAACGCTTTACATTGCAGTACACTTTCCTCATTGCGGTCAGTACTACTGACATGCTGTTAGCAGCATAGCACCTACTTTATATGCTCAGACATTGCCCTAAAATTAGAAATGGTAGTTGCAACTTTTTCCCCTTCTCATAAGAGATGTGTGCTCACAATTTGCAAGGGCTTGGTGCATTATAAAAGAGATTACTGTTACTATCCATGCTGGTTTTTTTAAACATCACCTACTTGTCTCAGCACTTCACAATTAACAAGTCACAGCAATACCCCTCTAACTTAAACCAGAACCATATCCCAGCAGCCACTCAATTTTTTTTTTTTTTAAGTTCTTCAAAAACACCAACTCTATTTTCCAAACCTTAACTGCTTTTCTGAGCAGGTATTTAGCTGAAAAATATTTTATTTTTCCTGGCAGCACTGGAACTTTCATTTCCCCATTGCTGCAATTGGTGCTCCTTTAGCTTGACTCAGTCACAGTTCTAAGATCTGTTGTACGTTTTACTATACTGTCAGTCTCAGAAACTTCTTTATTCCACCTTGGTATTAGAAGGAAAGCCTGCTTTCAACTTCAAGTCAAGCTACAGTTGTATTATTCTAAAGCTTCCTTTGGAAGAAAAAATTAGAACAAAGTCCCCATCAGCGGTAATTAAATTTGACAGTGTGGGCTTTGTAGCAATTCACAAACCTGTACTTTGTGCATCAGCATTCCTTATTATTCTAATTAAAGTGGAACATTGTGCCCTCACGAGTCATTAATGGGTTTTCATTTTGTAAATGACATTTGCAAAAGTTAAAACGGGCAGTTCATATGAAGTCCACAGGCAAGAGCGTTAAAATTAGCATCACCATAGCAACAGTCTTCCATCATTAGTATTCAGGGCAACAGCAAATGTTTTGTTGTGCTTTTGTTTCCGAAAAAAGATTTTTCTTCACTTGTCATTCATAAATAGAAAAGGCTCAAACCCATATATTACAGGAAAAATTATTATATTCATTTGGATGTCACTGTTTTAGAATTTCCCATTTTTTCAAGGTATTTATTTTTCAGGGCAGAGGTTGAATTTCACAATCCCTACAGCTGTGTATGTCTAACCTCCTGAGCGACATTTATTCCTTGCCAGCCTGCTGCTCAATGGTACAATTTCATATAAAGTCTGTCACTTCTACTCAAGAATCTGTACCAAGTAACAGATTCTGATGAGAATCTGTAAAAGATGCATGCACGACAAAACATGGTCAGTTCCCCCATCACGTGGAGAGTGCATCTCCTCTGTGCTAGGTTTGATGTTTAAGTGATGCTATTTATATATCATTGTTCCCCCCTCCTCAGGAACTGAAATGTAAGTGCATACATCATGTCTAGTGAAACAATATTCAAATACCATCTTGTCCTGCACAGTTTAGAATTAAGGAGAGAAGAAATGGCATCTTCCCCTGAAAAACATTGAGGTAGATTATAAGCGTACGCCAATGTCCTTTATTGGAAGAGGTGGTGCTGGCTACTTTTTTTCCTCAAAGTTTAAAGAGGACTTAATTTTCTGGAAGCATGCTGCAGCAATATTTTGCAGTTCAAGAAACAGTTTAGCACTACATCTCCTAAATGCACCTGGAGGCATCCTGCTCACATAGGTCTGGTTCAACGAAAAGCATGTCATAAATACAGGGAACACAGCAGTTTTCCTCTAGAAACAAATATTTTGTGTGCAGGCAGAGAGGGGTTAAGAAAAGAAAAGCAAGAGGAAAGACATTAGTGGAAGTAGATGATGAGCAGGCTGAGGTCAGTAGAAGGACTGCTGGTTTACTTCACTTGCTTTTCACCAGCAAGCACAGATCAGAAGTAACTAAATATTCTCTAGCATTATGTCTCTGGGTTTTAATTTGGCACAGGAAGATTCTTTCTTTCCTCTTCATCTTCTTAAAATACTTCATTTTGCATAATCTTGCAAAGAAGAGTCTTTAACGAGTAAATACACTCTAGTGCATTGTAAAAGCTGGGGGTATTATCCATTTCATGAAAGATATTCTTGTATTTTATTAGTTGTGGCACATTTTCATAGTGATTGCCTTGCTAGGTACCTGCTCTTGCAGTATTGATTAATTTTTCAGCTAGTGAAACCTGCAGAACTGGAAAACACTTAAAAGTGGTGAATACTCATATATCTGATGAAAATCACTCTGAGATTAACTAAAACCTATCCGTGGTGGGTTGACATTTGGTGTTTGGGTCTTGGAGGGCTTTAACACAGAAGGGGATTGCAGTAACTCTGAGGTTCTGAAATATCTACATATATGTTTATGTGTTCAACCACTTTCTTTCTTTTACAGAAGCACCTTTTTGCTAGCTCAAGTTCATTTTCCCCCTGTGCTGATTCACTCCACTTTTTTTCTTTTTTTGTGGCTTGTCAGGTGCTTTCTGGGAGATTCAGCATGCTAAAGCAGTTCATTTTCTCTCTTTTAGACTTCCATATTCTACTGCAGTGACGATACTTACTGAACTGTAATATTTTGCAGAATTTTGCTATTTGATCTTCACAGATGAATTCAGTGGAAGAGAGGAGCATTATAAAAACGGAGTAATTGTCAGTGAATCCAGACTGTAGTCTTCATTTAACTAAAAGGTTTTGTGCCTAGCATTCTGTCTAAGCAAGCTTCTTTGTAAAACTAAGTTTAATACTAGTCTCTTGCAGTGCTGACTCTTATAATCAATGAAGTAACTTACCTTTTTTAAAATCTTTGGAGATCTTTTTAGATTATTAGCTCTTTACACTACTTGAACTATATAACATGATTAGAAATATTTACCTAAATTGCAAGAGGTTGATAGCCTTGTTTATTGCAAAAGGGACAGTCAGGGAGGAAGGATCTGTGACAGATTACTGTTTGCCATTCCAAACTTTATTCATTCTCAGAAAGACCCTTGAGCAGTGGTGTGGTGAATGAGAGGAAATTGCCAGTTTCTTATTTATCCAAAATGATTAAATGCTATGTTTCCCCAGATATATGTATATACTTTCTACTTAGGCATGTCCTTGAAAAAGCTACGAAGCTGTTCTTCATTAAAGGTGTTTCTGCATTTGGTCTAGAAATAGAGAAGGAGATGCACCTCTGTGAGCATGGGTTTCAGATTTGCCACACTAGTTGCAGATTTCCCTAATAAAAAGTAAACTCTGGAAGTAGAAGTAAGCAAATTAAATATCCTCAGCTTTCTGTTTCATAAATTATTCTTCTTTAAAATCACACCCAACTTCAACCTATAGAAACCCCAGACAGTGGAAATAAGTGCCTTGCAGCTGTTTTCCTACATGTAACAGACTGTATTTTGTAGCTGGAAATGTCAGTGATTACAGGAATAAAAAATAAAAACCAAGAGTTAGAACTACTAAACCAAAACCACATTTTTATTTCTCATCTATAAACTTTTAGTGCAAGTAATTGAGAATACAGGCATCTTGAAATTTTACTTCAGTGTTTAGAAAGAAATTTCTTCCAGATTCCTGGCAGTGAGATCTTTTTAGCCAGTAGGACACTGTTGTTGAAAAGCATGTTTTAGCTCCATACTTCAGATTACCTTAAGTAACACCTGAAAAGCAGAGGTTAAAAAACTGATTTCCAAAGATCTCATACTGATGAGCTCATCATCATTTCCAAACACTGATTTGAACTTCAGAATCTGAAGTCAGCTATTTTGATATAAACTACCATGAGATTATGTTTCTGGCCATAGTTGCACTCATGTTATTTGTTTTTTTAATTACTGACAGTTAATGTGTGAATGCTTATGCTTTTAATACCACTGTAATATTACCAAACAATTCCTTGCAGACAGTGTTCTGTATCTTCATATTTGACAAATATTTATTCCTGCATATTCCTCATTCATCTGCTTTTCCACTATTTTAATGTGCTATGGCACAAAAGCAATTAAAACCTTACTATTATGGTTATTACATGTTAAAACTTACTTTGATGTGCAATAATTTCTTCTCCTGTTTCCAGTCTGAAGGAGGAATAAATACTTCATTGTACTCTTTAACAATCTTGAAATGAGCAGAAGAACCAGAGGACTCAGGTTATAGTGGTAGCAGTTTAGGCTCTCAGCAGACTTGCTGCCAGAAGTTTGGAAATCAAATTTAAGCTCTGCATTTAAAGCAGCTTGCATGGATTGAGAGATATGTTCATTGATTTCAGCAAAGTTACTTCTTGTTTTTAGTACTCTAAAAGGGATCAGAATGTGGGTCTCAGCATTCCCTCTCATGTATCATGTTTTTTCCCATCAGTGCCCAAAATATTGTGGAATAAACATTTGCTGCTAGCGAGACGCAAATCTGTATCTGCACAGTGTTTTCTTGAGAAAATTGAGCGCAAAACCCTCAGCACTGCTTTGCTCTGGGGCATTTGTTCACCATTCTAGAAATAAGGAGTGGAAAAGAGTCTGTCAGTGTGAATTCTTTATCAAACTCGCCTGTGAGGGAATGCCCACATCGTGTGGTCTCGCAGTAGTCCTCTCTGCTTTGAATTGAGTCAGCCAAGGGGAATAGTTTCTCGTGTGTCAATCCCAACTTTGTTTTGGTCAGTGGGTGCATTTATAACACCCTCTGACCTCTCCAAAAAACAGTTCTTCTTTTGGAACACGTGGCTTTTAAAGCACCTAGCAACTTTCCCCCCAGTTTTATACATTCAAACTAAGTTTCCACCAACTTAAAGAGATCTTTGTTAATCTTACTCACTCTCCTTTTCCTGCTCTTATGCATTAAGTTTATCTCCTACAAATAGTCATGTAAAGACCTGAGAGCCCAGTGGCGCTCCGACATCTCCAGACTGGAGTTTTGCTCATCTGTTTAGCCAGTTCTGGGGCACGTTTCAAGGACACTGATAAAGACTGTCACTGCCTTGCCTTGCCTTCCCTTGTTGCACCTTGAAGATTTTCACCTTTTCTGAATTCACTCTTTATTAGATCCTGCCAATAACTGTTAGAATTTATACCCAAATATTTCCTTAAATCATAGCTGTGATTAAATCTGTTCTTTGAGGAGAGGTTAGGCAAAAAAGGCAACCAACCCAAAAACCATCTAGAAAACTGCCTCCTGCCTTGCTGTCCAGACTTTAGTTTTCCTGGACAATTTGCTTGCCACAATCTCTCTTCCCTGAGCTCAGCCTGCTGCAAGGCTCAGCAGTCTCCAAAACAACAGCTCAAATATATTCTAATTTTATACTCTTCAGGTCTTTTTACCACCATCTTAAAGTGATGTGCGTCAAGTAAGAGCATTCGCCTGCAATGTTTATTTGTTTGTTTGTTTGTTTATGAAACCTTCCTGATTTAAATGGAATATCCTTTTTGTCTTAACAAAGAAAGTAACATATGTGCAGGTGAATAATGAGTAAATATTTTCAGCACAATAAGAATAATTTGGGTATTTTTTTCAATGCAAGCCATTCATAAGTGTAGCATGTACTGACAACCTTTAACACAGCTTCACCTCACAGATTTCCATTGCTAGTGAGACCAAACAGGTGGCAACCCCCAATCAGTGCCTTGTTATCACTGAGGAGCTTTGATCTACCTAATGTATAATAAATGCGATACTGCATTTTAATCATCTTGCTGTTTTCATATCACTTGTCTTGCAAGTTTTTATTTACAAAAACTCATCCTGACATTGTTGATTTTATTTTATTAGTTTTCTTTGATCATTTATTTATTTCACCATACTTACCAGCAGACAGATGATACAGCAGCTGGAAGTTATTATACAGTATACCCACTGCTTCCCTACCCACCTTTGCCCTCTTCTTGTGGCTGCAAAAGATGTAACCACTTTTTTTTTTTCCCCTTAACTCTACACCAGAGAAGAGGCTGACCAGATGATCCTTTTAGGCTAAGATATTGGCTGACAGAAAATGCAGCTAGGCCTAAAATTCCCATTGTTTTTGACATGTACTCCTCACTTTAAGGCTGTATTTTTTTTTAACAATTTAAATAAACTTGAAGAGCCTCTTTAAAAATAGCATTCTCAGTTCTGCTTTTGCATATATATATATATAACAATCTAGGTTTGGTGTTGTAGTATTTTTAGCCATTTAGTACTTATACTACTACTCAAATTCCATGTACGTACTTGTGGTCAGTTTGATGGTTTGAAGGCAGGGAGGATCAGAGCAATCCACCTCTGTTAAAAAGGCACTATTAAGCCAATTATATTTGCACAATATATAATAATATAGAAACACAGAATACTGCTGCATTGTTTATGATTAGGTATTCTTTTTATTCACTGAAATCCAGTGCTAAATTTCTCACCAAAATATGTAATGCCAAACTTGGCATTTAATTAAATGTTGAGTTAGAAAATGAAAAACTATACAATAGACACTTAAATTTTGCTCTAAAGGGTATTTTAAATTATCCTCATAATTGCAAATTATACAAAAAAAACAAAGTAGAGAAAATACGATTTCAGCATAATGACCTAAATTAAGAAAATAAGAACTGTCTTTTTCAATGTTGGAGTTGGTGGCTGAAACTGATTATATAAACTGTGCCCATCTAGGAACACATTTAAAAAACAATTAAAAATGCATCAAATTGTTTTAAGCAGGAGAATGGGATAGTCTGTCAAAGCGAGAACAATGTGTGCTCACTAAGGAATGCAGCCAAAATTTTGTTTGGAAGTAAAATTCAGGTCAGTGTGCAGTATGCAAGGCACTAAAGGGTTAGAGCATCATCACTACACACTGTGCTCTTGCAGCTCACAGACTTGGCAAGATGCAGAAGTGTTGTGTGGATACAGAGAGTCCAAGGGAGCAGATGAATATTCTTCTACATCCTACCTTTTACCAGTTTCTTACAGAAATTGCTACCTAAACCATTGCTTTGTATATAAAGAAAATCTAAGAAAGAAATGCTGGTATACATTGGGAGTGCTTCCTTGATTTGATAATTCTGACAAAAATTGTGCCAGTTTACAAAAAATTTTAATGGAAATAATAGTTGTTTTTCTTAGAAAATTTGACTGCTGCAAACTTTGGAAATTGCATATAAAATATTCAGCAAACTTCATTGGTAGTGACTTGGTTTTGTCAGATTAGTTGCTTTCTGGACAGAAAATTCACTGCTTAAACATAATTACTTTGATTACCAATTGATTTCTTTGTTAAGCTCATCACAAAAGTTTGAGGATATAGCACAGCAAAGAACTTGTGACTATCCTGCATGGCAGGTAAATCACAGGCATTTCAGCTGATCTAGAACTCTTCTGGCTCCCCAGTGCGGGGAGAGGTTTCAGCCATTTCGTGTGATGGATTTATTCTGCAGGGACAGGCCCAACTAATGACAAAAAGTTACCATGGTTTTTGCAGCAGCTCCCACATTAGGCCAGATAATTTGAAATTTAAAAAATTACATTTTTAAAATCAAAACTTATAAACGTGAAGGAGATCATGCATTGGGTCCACCGGAGCACTGAGTGGGAAGTAGAGGAATACCATGGCCTGCTGTAGCACCATCCACCTCTCAGCAGTAAGAACAAGAGTCACTCTGGGAAATTTGGACCAAGAAATGGCAATTATTCTCAGGGCAGACACACATAACAGTGTAACTAAGATAATATGCCACTAGAAAGTTCAACTAGCCTAAATATTGCCACATTTGGAGAGTTTCTCTCTCTCGGCTATTTCATAGACTAAATCGCTTAATTAAATGGCAGCATAGACACAGCCCCACTGGCCTGGTTTTCTCCAAACTGAAAGCAAGTTTCATGTACAATGTTGACATGGAAATAATTAGTAAAAGCAGTCACTTTCTTCATCTCTTATCAAACATAGTGTACTGTCATCACCAAATGATTGTTTTAATTGCATAAATTCCCTTTTAAATTTTTTTTCAATTTTAAAGCTCAGTGAAGTATAATGTTTACAATGAAAGTTATCAGAAAAATTAAAATATGGCATAAAGTAAAAAAAAAAATTGGGAAATGGAAGACTTTTAATGATGATACCTTACTCACAAACAAGAAATACATTTCTTTGGTTTGTTTCCTAAATTGTAATTCTTAGAGCAAAGCTTAATATGGAAAGCCACTAAAAATAAAACTCTCCAAAGGTTTTAGTTCAGTATTAAATAGTCTGGTGTAAAAAAAACAGTGGATTAGATGGGGTCTAATCCTCCACTCTCTGCTTGGGTTCTGTTTGGCAGAATTCTGAGTCTGTCAGCTTCTGCAAATCTTTGCAAAATTATTTTTATCCTTAATAAATTATTTGCTCTGTTAGTTACCCTAAAAACAGAACAAATTGAGGGACATGGGTAGAAGGATAATAATTTGAAAAATAATTGCAGTAGAATTTTAAGAATGAGAATGAAAAGCAACTGCAGCAACAAAACTGTGAAAAAGTAACAAGAGATTTATTTCTCAAAACTGCTAAAAATTATAAGGTCCATAAGCAAAATAACTTTTATTGCTAAAGTAAAAAAGTATTTAGAAATCACATCTTAACCCTGTTTTTATTTAAAAGATAAGGTTGAAGGCCTGTTTTTAAATTATTATTATTTTCTCTTGCCTGATGTGTATTAGTATAAAGGCATTAACTAAAGTGGGGATAAGTATTTGCAAAATGATTTTTTTTTCTAAAGTTGGCAACCACAGACCAGTAATTGAAGAAAAATTATTTACCTGAAGAGAAGAATGATGATTTAAAATAACATGTTATTTTTTAATATGACAAACTGATTTTTTTTATTTTGGGATTTGAGATGAATTCTCAAACACTTGTAATGTTTTCTGAGAGAGAAGGTGTGAGTTTAGAAGATCCTTCTTTCTAATTTTAGTGAGTTAAAAAATCTTCCATACAGTACATAATACAGTACCTATGATTAAATTTATGCCAGTATATAATGGCAAATTCTGGACACTATTAGATAAACAAATGGTTTAAGTGCTGTGCTCTGCATTTGTAGTGTACCATGTAGATATAGAGAAATCTTGGTTGAATTTCATACCTTTTTTTCCTGGAAGGAAGGTGACAAAAACTGTGTGATGTTTCTTAGGCCTGATAATGTGAAATAAGGTATTTTGAACTTTTAAAATAATCTGGCTTTCTGTGTCATGCAGTGAGGGAGATGATAAAGATGAGTAACTTCACTTAGTCCTAGCAATAAGAATTTTCTCTTTAAGTCTGAACTATTTTAAAAAAAGCTGAGGATTTTGATATGGTAGAATTGTAGGTTGACATTTCTGATAATGTGTTTGAAGGAGTTACATGTAGCAGCAGGAGCCTAATAATGATAATATGAACCATAACCAATGTTTAAATCCTTAATATTTTAGGGCTGTGTGGATTGTTCAGGATTTAGATTGCACCTTTCAAAGCAATTTCCTAAAGAAGCGGCAAATAGTTCCAAATACAAATGTTTCTTTGGCTCAATGTGGAAAAATGCTCAATATATAAAGAAAAAAAATATTTTGGCTGATTTGGAGCTAAACACATTCAACATTGTTCTTGATTCAATACTGGACTATGGCAGGTCCTAGAATTCATCTGCATACCTTTGATCATAAATGTCAAGGCTCTTTGACTTGGGTAGACAAGGCATTTCTGATTTTCATTGCAAATTTTTCACAGTGAAATTTGGCTGTGTTGCGAGAAAGGGAATCATCATTTTGCGTGTTTACTCTTTCCCTAAGAGATTCCATTTTCTGTTAAATAACTGAGATTAGAGAACTGCATGAACATATGCCAGAAGCATTGCAAGCTATTTGAGACCTTTCTGAGATGTACCAGAGATGTTTGGCTCAACTGTAACATGAAATACTAAAATGAAATACTGAAAGTGCACCTAGACATTGAGTTCCACTACATGCATTCTTGTTATTAGGCTTTGATAAGCATGAAGTTTAAATTGTGCATTATAGACTGGCAAAACTTTTTTCCTATCAGCTGGCACCCACAGGATTCTTCCCTGAATTAACTGCCAGCTACTGTGCTGAGGATAGAAGGAACTACGCGAAGATATCTAAGTGTAAAAGCTGGGAGCGCCACTTTGTCGGGAGAACCACATTATAGTTAAGTAAATGGAAGGTGCAGACAATTTCTGGAATTACATGAAGTATGTGCTAAAGCATAAATTCTTGAACTTGCTGCTGGAGACTTGAATGAAATCCTTCTCATCAATGAAATCTACTTACTAAGAAATAATTTTTATCTTACCTCAAAATTCTTTTATATCCCTCTTTACTGAAGTGTTTAAGTGCTAACATACTTTCAGATTCAATTAGGATAAAATAATATCTGTGCCCTAGGACATGGCTCCATTATAGCTGATACTGGTTCATCTGTCTCTGGGAGCCCCAGTTAATGTAGGCATCTGTGTGCCTGTATTTGTTTCAAATGCCTGTATATAAACACTAATTTTCACTCTTTTGGCATGGACAAGATGAGACTGTTGCCACTTGCCATTAAAGGGTGCTGCCAGAGCTGTATGAACCATTGCCTCATTTCCTAGCTGAAGGAAAGTATATTTTTTCATAGGATATTGTTTAGAAACGAAATAAAAAGTTTGATTTCAGAAATGGCAGATGAGAAGCTTTTGCCTTCCAGAATTTTTTTCTTGTGGACCTCAGACTGAGAGTAGTTGCAGAACCCTAAACCTGAAGCTGCATTTCTATGCAAATAAATGATGAGAAATGTCACCTGGATCAGATGAAGGAGTTAGCCTGGATGGAATTACTGGTGGGGCCAGTTAGGTGTAGCTGTTCCCTCTGCCATTAACTTCTCTAGGCTGGTTCCTTCCCCAGGTGCAGTGCTCCTCTTTCTGATCCCCACATAACACATTTAGGAAGAGAGAGTGAAGCAGTCTTGCCATGCAGAAGGACTAAGCTTTGCTTATGTGTTGTGGAACTTCCTTGTATATAGCTGTCATAAAATGCAATAGATTTCACTTTTCTCTTCTTTTACTACCTAAGTGCAGCCTTACCATTGGAATATCCCAGGACATAATCTCCTAGCATGATCTCAGGGTCTTTTTTTCCCAAAGGAGTATTTTCTCTTCTAGATGATATTTGCAAAAAGTTATTTTGAAATAATGTCCTCAGTGTAAGAAAAAAAGATTGTTTGTATTATATCAGTCACAAAAAATAGATTAAATAATGTCAAAAATACATATATTATGGAATGCAACACAAACAAAAAGTAAATTAGTAAAAAAAAAAAGAAGGCATTCTTCTTTAATATCTGTGGAAACCTTTGGAACAGGGGGCAGCATCTTAGGGATTGGGAAGGCAGGGTGAGCAGTAGCTAGGATCAGGTTTTCTGGGCCTGAGTGAAGTAGGACTGCAAGATACAAAATTTCTTGCTATTGATATCTATACATTGATAGGAAACAGTAAAGAAGTTAATGATTTTGTAAGCCAGCTTTTGTGTTTGCAACACATAATTTTATGCATAGAAAGAAAGATTTTGAGGTGAAAAGAGAGTCAGTGAGTGAGAGAGTTTATGAAATCTCTCTTATTTTAATCCCTCCAGGAGGCAAAACAATCATTTATTTCCAACTGGGCATGCAAAGAAAAGAAAGAAATGGAGTTTGTCTTTGCTGCTTTGTTTAATTTATCCTTACTAGTCTGCATTTTTTTTCTCAACCCTACTCTCTGTAATGATAACCATTAATTTTGCCAATACAGATTCCTCAAACCAAGAATTTACTATGGTCTAATTATAATTTTTCAAGTCTTATTTGTGCATTGTAAAGATCAGCAGGCAATTTGGTTTGACTTAAGTTTTCGGTTGGTAGATTTTAGGTCTTCTTTTTTAATATATATTTGGGTTTTTCCCTCTGTTAGCTTTCTGAAAGCCTGACTTCAGAGGAGGTTTTACTACTTTTAGTCTTCTAGCATTATGTCAGCATTTTGTCAGCATTTCTTGATCTCCTGTTCTTGGGACTATTCACACTCCAGTTCATCTCCATCCCAGAAGAGTAAGGGTTACTGCTTTCTTAATTTTCTTTCTTTGCTGTGGTTTCTTACGGAAGGGAGAAAAGAGCTTTTGCTATTCACAGGAGCTTACCTGAAGAGCTCGTACCACTGATGGATCCAGGATGTGCTATCCACCCCTTCCAGCGATGTGTGCAGTCTTACTTAGCCTCAAACCCACTCTGCTCCTCTTTTCAAGGTCGTATATATGGCAGTAGAGACTGAACACTCTGCTACTGTTGCTATCACCTTAAAAAATAAATGTAGCTTCTCGAAATTATCCTTTACAAGATCTGAACAGGCTGGAATTCATACATATATCTAATATATTCAAAATGACAGGCACCCTCTTATTCACCTTTCAGCAACAGCGTGCAGTGCAGTGCAACATAAGGCACACACAGGCAGCTCCTGAGGCTCCATTGTACCCATCTTGTAGGGTGACTAAGATTTCACTTTTAATCAGGTGTCCTTACTGTAGTAAAAGCAAGTAGAGCCCAAAGGAATGCAAAAGCTGTGCTGCTGTGCATTCAGCAGGAACAGAAGTGTTCCTGTCACATGTGCCAGGTACCAACACTTTCCATACTGGGCATTACATTGCTGCAAGCTCTGTAATATTTACTGCAGAATTAGTTTGAAAAAAAGAAAAAAAAAAGGGGGGGGGAGCGGGGGGATATGTCTTCCTTGTCTGTCTATTCCAGTATCTCAGTGAAACAAACCCTTGTGAGCTCCATTTGCCAGTTACCTGCCTTACAGTGCAGACAATGAGCCCTGGGTAAGAAGAAGCACCAGCTTGTCATCCCTCATATGGGACAGAGGTTGGGTTTCCTGCTGGACAGAGAGTGGTAGGTTCCTTCCCCAGTATCCTATGGTGTAAATAACTAATTTAAAGTATACTGAGCTATGAATGTTTTACTAGGTCTTTAATTTACAGTGCACTGTTGAGGAAAATGAATGGAGCATTTCAAAACCATTTTCCTCATTGCATTACAGTATTTTAATGTGTTTTCAGTGGTAATGAGCAAAAAGGCAAAAAAAAACCCCAAAACAAACTAGCAGCATCCAAACCAGTATTCTCTTCTTGGCTCTTCTGAGAGAGCTATAAACAATTGCCCAGACACCCTGGAGGTGTCAGCCCTTGGAGCATATTTAAGACACATGATCCAGGAAAGTGTCATTGTGCCATCCCAAGTGATTTTTAGCATTTATTTATACCAAGAAAAAGAAAATAGACTCAAACAGTGTAACAGATTAGCCAGCCCAACGCAGGGCACCACAACATCTTCTTATATGCAAAGCAAACCAATCCAATCCACTGCCCAGATAGCTGAGCAGTGGTAAAGCCACACTTACGAGGAGGCTACACACTTCAGAGGGCTCTGGAAGCAAGACTTAGCTAATAGGAAAATGTTGTATCTTCCCTTTCAACGACAGTAAAATTAAAGAAATGACGCTTTAGTTTTTAACTCATAAAATGCTAAACTTACAAGCAAACTTGAACCCTTAATGTTTACCTTAGTTTTAGGCAAGTCTCTACCCATTTCTGCAGTCGGTTTTCCACATCTGTCTGTAACATGGAGTGATGACACTAATCTTGTACTAGATAAATTTACAAAGATTCATACTCAGGCATTAATGTTTAGAAATAAATTATTTTATGTTCATATAATTAGTTTTAATGTGTACATGACTCTGGATGTTTCCCCATTGAAAAGGGACAGAATAACTTATTAAAACTGAAAAATCTGCTTTCTTAAATGCAGAAATTCCAGTGACCCTTTGGACAGCGAGCAATGCAGTCAGACTGCCTGCAAATCCAATTCATCTTTCTATTTTTCTTTTCTCCTGAAAGAGTCTTGGGGTAATAAGACCACTTCTAAGTATTATTCCTCATTTTTTAGGCAGCCATGATTTCCCTTTAAGTACCTGGTGTTATTAAATGTTGAAGACATGGATACATTGATTAGATACAGTCCAGGACAAAACAACAGTATAGGATAAATAAATACTGTTCTTCTGATTAAGGTCTCTGTGTAGGTGCACAAGTTAACTGAATAGCCCTTGCATAAGAATTCCACAGAGAATTAAAAGTCTGCTTACTCTGTAATCCTGTTTTATTTTCTATAGGGAGATGACTATCTTTTATCAAATAAATGTCTTAAAATTATGTATGGCATAAAAATTGGCTTCAGTTACAAATGCCAAAGACAGTAACCATTTACACTGCAAACAAAATATATTTATGTACTAAATTATGAGTAGTTTAAAAGTAATTTGGAGTAAGAGTGGTATTACTCATGTACATTATACAGCAAAAATATAATTTTCAGGTCAATCAAAACAGCTAAAAGCTTTTGTGTGAATTTGGAGACAACAATCAGAACTATGTTAAATAGATTTTTTTTATAAAAATCAATTTATAAAGTCAATAGGCCTTAATCCCTTAATCCTTCAACATTCTTGTTTCCCCCTGGATGTTCTTGAGTGAGTAATAGTTTGATTTGGGAGATCAAAGGGTTAATTTGCTTTTCAATTGGAGAATGACTCAGAGTTACCCTTTATTGTTAAAAAAAAAAAAAAAAGTGGTGTGTGGGTGTAAGGTAGGGAAAAAGAGCCAAGAAAATGGATTCACTAATTGGGGTTTTCACCTGCTGTGAGTCTAATTGAATACAATGCTTTATTTGTAACTCAAGGAGAAAGAAGATTATGCAAAGTATGAGAAATTCAGACTGGTTTTTAAATTCTTATTACTTGGCACTATTGTATGGGAAAGAAGACCAGCATGATAATAGCAGCATCAAGCTTCTGTTAAGGCAGGCCAGGAAGCTCCAGAAACAGTGAAAATTGAAGGAATGTGTATCGGGGAATCAGTGCTAGATACTTCTGAAGGAAAACAAACCATTTTTGCTGTGAAACGTCTGGCCTCTGGCTACCCGTCCCTGTGTATGACACGAGCAGCTGCTCTCTCCTTGTAGTGAACCCTGAGGTTGCTCCCAACTAGGGTGAAAATCATCCTATTTTAAAGACCTAAGGAGAGCTCTGTCACTTCTTAAAACTTGGCTAAAAATGAGACAATGTGAGATTGCTGATACTACACAATTGACAGCTTTCAGCCAGTTCATTCACGTCAAAACTAAGATATGTGGTAGAGCAATTAATCTAATACCAGGTCCACTGAATTAAATGGAACATTCGCAGTCTAATGAATTTTAACATGGCGATTTATGTTTACACAAAATTATTCCTCTATTTTCTTCCCATACTGGGGTATAGATACAAGGTTACTGAAAACTGTGAGTTTGACCTGTTAAAACAACCTAAATCATCTGGAAATGATGAGAATTTAACATTTAATTCCATTAATTTTTATATTTACATTTGAGGGCCTGAGGGGTTGAACCTCGAGCATCTCTCACATTAATGCTTCTAGAAAAAAAAACACGTGGGCTTTTCAACTGCTTGTTGAACTTTTTGGAAAATCAGATAACCCAGCTACCTGAAGCCTTAAGGGGAACCCTAAATTTCCTGGTACTTAGGCTAACACCCTCCAACTTCAGTGCCTACTGACATCCATGTAACAGGGGTTGGATGAATTTTCCACGCTTCTACGGGTGCATCTTCCCACTGTAAAACAAGGAAGGTTCTTTTGTACATTTGAAAGGTAGAGAATAGATTTAGATTTGATATTAGAAAGAAATTCTTCAGTGTGAGGGTGGTAAGGCACTGGAACAGGTTGCTCAGAGAAGTTGGAGATGCCCAATCCCTGAAGTGTTCCGTGCTGGATGGGGCCTTGAGCAATCTGGTCTAGTGGCAGGGAAGGTGGAACTAGATAATCTTTAAGGTCCCTTCCAACCAAAACCATTCTATGAACCTGATTCGGAAGACACTGGTTTTGGGGTAGCTTTACCAGGAAATCACAATATGTAAGGCTTGAAAAACTGCTTGTTTATGGGAGGGACTGGGATCTCTACAAAGCCTTACTTTAACAAGTAAAGGACATAGATGTACAACATGCATGAGGGGAGACTGGCCACGCTGATTTGAAGTGCTTGAGACACTGAAAGGAAATTGTTGGCTTTTCTTTGTGTAATGCATATTGCGTAGGAATTAATGCAAAGAAACATTGCAACAGTAACTCGGCGTGAGCAGAGCTATTTCTTCTGCACTGACAGATCCAGGGGAGAAGCTCACCTTTCCTTACCTGCGGGGCTAAGACAAGCCCCTGGAAATTAAATTACCCGATTCCACTCATAAATAAACCACTCGGCATTTTAAGCACCACGATTAAACGCTGGAAAAAAAAAAATGTGCAGGTTAAGGCCCATTTCAAATCTGTCTGGATTCGGTGCATATTTTAGCTAACTTTTCTTACCAAGCCCGCTGAAGGCGAACTGATTTGCCTCCTCTCAGCACACCCTCTCTCCGGCCGGCCAGTGCCAGGGCAAAGAACACCCAAAAAAATAAAAAGGAAATCAAAGGAAGCCCCGAGGGCTTCCTCCAGAATAGCTGAACAGCCCCGCGGAGGCCGGGGAGGGGCGAGGTGCCCTCAGCCGCCCCGCAGCCGGGATGAGGGGGGCAGGATGGGGGGCTGAGGGCGGGCGGCGCCGGCACCGCCGCCGGGCGGGAGCGGGGCGNCGCGGCCCGGGGCCATCCCGCGCTCCGCGGCGGGGGCGAGCGCCGTGGCCGGCCGTGCCTGTCATCGCTTACACGGGAAATCTCAACTTGCCGCCGGGTTTGTTCTGGGAACTTGAAACGGCGTTTGGTTCGGCGCCTTTCCCCCCTCCCGAGGTCGTAGTTGGGCGCTGGATGCGCCCCGTTGGCACACGTAGGAGATGGCGGTGTGAGCGGCACGCACGCGTGGCTCTACCTGTGCCGGTGCCTGTACCTGTGCTTGTACCTGTGCCGGTGCCCATGCGGGCTGGCGAGGAGAGGAGCCGAGCCAGGGATTCGCGGCTGTGCCGGAGGTGTGGGGATGCCCGGGGCTTGCCTCGTTACTCCGCAGGTTTTTGGGGGTAGCGCGGTGCTGCACAGCGTCTCCTGCGCGGCACATCGCCTGTGGGGCACCTCGGGTCGGGCGTGAACTTAAGTGGAATTCCTGAAAACAAACGTGCTCGGGGGTGTATGGCCTCTCCTTCCCCCACTCCCCCCGTAATTTCATGCTTAGAAGTAATCTTTCAAGTTAATAGGCAGAAGAGGCTGGGAGGGGATTCCCTCCGGGCGGTTGCACTGCAAGTGCTGTATTTCTTGTTGCTATATGGCACCTTATATTGCCTTTTAATAGCTGCTGTAAAACATCTTGCAGCCTGGGACAGGTGTCTTGCACTGGAGTTGGGCAGGGAGGTGGTTTTTGCAGGCGTGTGTGTGCAGAGCTGAGGAAACGAGGAACCTGGTTATATCGGGGATCTTTGACCTTTTTAGCACTAAGGAATTGTTCAAGGCCATCGCTTGTCTGAGCCTGGATTTGACAAGACCCTGCAGTGAAATTGCTTTGGCAGAAGCGGAGAGGAGAGGCTTTGGAAAGCAAATAGATCAGCCGAGAGTGACAAGCCGGGGGGGCAAGTCTCACCCAGCCCAAGCCACTGAGCGGGAATCTTTGCCCCTGACAGAGCAGACAAAATAAATGTTTAACATCAAGGGGAGAAAAAAAGAGTTACTATTCAGTACTTGACAGCTGATATTTGCCCTTCTCATATTTTTCATTTCCAGTATCGGCAAGAATCTTTAATATGTATCGGTTCCTGCCTTCAGCAGTCTGATAAATCTCGCAAAAGCCAATAAAACAGGCTAAAGTCAAATTCCTGCTGAAGAGACGCTGATCCTTGGCTTAAACAGAAGTAATCTCTGCACAGATCAGTAGTCTCTAGATTTACAGATGAAAACAGTAGTCCTTTGTAAAGCACAAAGGAGTGCCACCTTTCTACATTGCTAATACTTTCCATAGCACTATCTAGTTTTAGCTAAGGAATTAATGAAGCACTGTAGAAAGAGAAATATTAAGTCTTTCTTTGCAATCACTGTCATCTTCTGTTGAAAACATTTTTCTTTTAAATGAGAGGTAGTGTCTATTCATAAAAGCTCTTTCAGTTGGATTTAGGTTAGTTTAGTAAAATCCAAATAACTATCATGTTTATTTTGGCTTTTTGACAACAGTCATAAGGTGGTTGGAGTANGGAAGCCCCGAGGGCTTCCTCCAGAATAGCTGAACAGCCCCGCGGAGGCCGGGGAGGGGCGAGGTGCCCTCAGCCGCCCCGCAGCCGGGATGAGGGGGGCAGGATGGGGGGCTGAGGGCGGGCGGCGCCGGCNTGTTGTTTTAAAAGGGACAAGTTGAGAGCTTTGTAAAATACCAGTGTAATTTTGGCACTTTTTTGTAAGTATATGTAACTATTTATTGCTACTCGATAGAATTTCTTATTCTATTCACATCTATGCATTTGCACATGTTGTTCATGTCGCATTTTCTAATGAAAGATGTGGGCAGAAGTGCAGCAGAACTGGCTCTGGTATCACCAATGAAGGAGGCTGTAAGAGTTTAAAGAGGACTGTGCTGTT
>VYXC01011366.1:304085-335770 GCA_013397175.1 Platysteira castanea
TTTTAAGGGGGTGAGGGAGAAGGACTGCAATCAAAAACAGTTAAAAGATTTGTGAGTGTGTGGCTGGTGCTGGAATGTTGGGGGGGATTTGTGCAAGAATTTGGGTGTGGGGGAGCATTGCTTTCAATTCCTCCTGCTGCTGGTGTTGCTCAGAAGTAATATAAAAAGACCACAGAAAAAATGACTGTATTTTGTCCAAACTGATCAAGTTATAACAAGGGACCTGTAATTCAGCCAGTGTGTCTGTTAGGATATCATCTCTTGATTTCAGGTTTCCAATGCTGTGTGTTATTGGCTCTACTGACAGTGATGAGAGACAAATTTCTCTGCTGTTGGCAGGAACAGAAGAGTTCACACAGGCATAGTGTGACAGGATTCCCTACATAAAAATTATGCTTACTAACATAATATAATCATCCTTTAATGCAGTGGTCCCATGGTTCCCAAAGGATGTATCAAGTGAAGACTATACTTTGATCCCACTGAATTACCAGTGTGTTTAGTGTGCCAGTCACACCCACGCCAAGGTGTCACCACTAGCCATTGCTGCTTGTCTTCTTTTCAGGCCTGGTTTTAATTTCCTTTCCACTTCTGCAGCTCAGGTCAGGTGAGAAAGAGGAAAATAAGCCAAGTGAGTGCATGTATATTTCTGTTTCAGAATGCCTGTGAAATAAAGCTAGTGATCAATTTAGTTGACCTAAATGTAGAGCCAAATTGAGAAACGTCTTCTCTGAGCATGTGCAATATTGCAAAACTGCTGGCTGTGTGTGCTGGTGTCTTTTTGTGTTGGTGGTTTGTTGGAAAAGCATTTTGAGTACTTATTTCTGCACATACTCTCGCTCTGCTTCAGCTGCTGCTAGTCAAGAGGACTCAGACCACACTTTTCATGTCTTTCTGACTTGCAGGCTGTAAAGGGCCTTGTTCACCAGAGTTTGAAACTCTGGCAAACACTTTGCTGCAGATCTATTAAGGATGCTACAGCATTCCCAAGTGTGGTTGAAGCTGCCTGAAACTGCTGAGCTGGCATTTCACTTCAGGCTGTGCTCACAGTAAGGCATACACACAAATCCTCCCCCACCAGTCCAACCCCAGAGCTCACAATTAAATGGCCTTTGAAAATGGCAAAGAGGCTTACGAAGAATAGCCTTGATGGAATCTAACCTTTCCTGGAGCTGCCCTTGTGTGCGGAATAGTTGATAATTTTCCGAGCTGAAGACGTTGAGAGGCGAACGCCTTTTAGCTGGAGCGAAATATCTGCAGCCTTCTTGTGTTCTGCATGTAAAGTACCAGCAAAGTCTGCCCTGGCTCCGTATGGCCACTCAACCTCTCCAGTTCCCTTCCAAGCCCTTGGTTTTTCCTGCAGGAGCACTGAGGGGTGCTGAGGGCTGGCCAGCCCATGGCTGTGGCTGGCACCGGATGGGAGCTGGGTGGTCCCTGCCGAGGACGGGATCCAGCCAGGTGCAGGGCACTCTGCTGCATGGATGCTCATTGCTGGGGGAGCTGGTCGGGCAAGAGCTAGGGGCTCTACTCGCTTGACTTTGGGAAAGTAGTATTTCCTCTAAGTTGCAACAAAGTTTAATATTAAAGCAAAAAGGGAAATGTACCTGCCCTGAAAATTCAGCCTTTGCCACTTGCAGGTGAAGCAAATTAAGTCATTCTTTATAAAATATGCATTTCCCGTGATAATTAATCTTACGCCGTGAAAAAAAACCACACTGAGTAGAGGTTTGGGGTTACTGGTATTAAAAATACCTGAAACCAGCTGGAGTCCAGTGTTTCTTTGGCAAAGGAAATTTTATTTACAAGGTCTTACAAAAGCAATTGTGTATTTTCAGGAATAGTAAATGCCATAAGCTTAAACCATACCTGCTAAACTCACCAATACGTGGTTAGGCTTTACCATAAAAAATAAAAATAAAAAATTCTGTAAATTACTCACTGGTATAACTTTGATTTTTGATACTAGTTTTTCACACTAAGATGATCCTTTTGTTCTTCTATCCCACACAAGCATGGGATATAAGCATAATCCTATCTACATTCACCTTTACTAGATATCTGATGGCTTTTAAATGTTTTCATGGGAAATCAGTTTCTTTGAAGGCTGCCAGGTTGACAGCTATGGAGTCTGACGCAGTTTGGTTTATCCACAGAACAATTCGGGGCTACCGAATTAATTTCATACAGAAACTCTGCTTATTTTCGGAGGCTTCTTGTAACTGTTCCACATAAATTGTTTTTCTCATTTTTGTTATGTGAGTCAGCATACGAACCATGGTACAGTTCCTGTTGAAGTATCCCCCACTTCTGGGGCTATCTGCCTGTGGGGAAGCAAGCCGGGGTGGCCAAATTCATGCCTGGGGAACTATTGATCTGGGACTGATGCTGGGTGCAAACGAACTGCAACCCCAGGTCTGGAGGTGTGAATGTTTGGGTCTGCAGCTCGTTCACCTGAATTGTGATATTTCTGGCTACAAGGTTTTCTGCCATGAATAAGCTTCCATCTTCTTTTCCTTTGGAGTGCTGTTATAATCAGTAGAGGCTTCTCGCAGCTGAGTTTTTAGGAATAAGACTGTTTCTGGTTTTCTTCAAAAATATGCTTTATACCTGGGTATGATAAAAGGTTCTGGTGTTACATTCTCCCTGCAGAACCTGCCCATACCAAGCAGGATGGGAAATGCAGGAGCTCAGATGCAGGTGGCTCAGATCCACAGGTTTTCACTTGAAGCTACCCAGTCTCTGGGAATAAACAACCAACCAACCAAAAAAATCCCCAGACCAGGCTGAGATTTCCGAATACAGTTGTAGCCACCTTCCTTTGCAGGACTCGTTTTTTAACAGAGCAAAGAACGAGACTGCTTTTGCACTTGTGGTGTCCTCCTTCCATTTTCACTGCCTTCAGCAGTGAAGGGTTGGGAATGCTGAGGTTGATGAGACAGGACTTGTTAAAAGCCTGTGCTCAAGTAGGGCAGCGCCATGGCAGCGTTTTTTTCTTATGCTTTGTGCTTGTGATCCCTTTCATTCTTTCTTGCAGTTACAGAGCAAAATCTGGTCACATTATATATAGTAAGCTGCTGAACATACAGAGGTTACTGGGGCAGTAAAGTATTCACAGGAATCAAATAAATAACCTGTCTTTTAAGGCCAAAATTAAATCATACTGAGAAAGCCTGGCACAACTTTGTTTTTCCTTGAGTAGAGGTGGTGTTGAAGTGATTCATTGGAAGTTTTACCTCTTCTTAGCCTATAAAGGGTAAACGTGCACTTGGGAACATCAGTGCCTCAAAATGAGAACTCAAGGGCCATTTGTTCTCTAAAACAACCTTGCTGTGTGAGTGTTCCAGCGCACAGTGGGGTGCACAAGTGCTGCTGGGTGGTGGTTTGGTCTCCTGGTGCTGGAAGGTGTGTGCTCCAGGAGCTCCACAGTGCTGTGGGTCAGGTCCTGCTCTTCTGCATATGTTCTCCAGAATGATGTGTGTGTGTTGAAACCCACATGTCTGCTTTTAAGTACAGAAATGGCAAATGTATTTGCTAGCAATGGTGTGCTACGTACGTGTTCCATTTTTTTTTCTTTTTTACGGTTGTCTCTTAATGCAGCTGAATTCTGTTTGAACAGGACTTTATTGGCTACAGGACAGATAAGGAGGCTTTTCTTTCAAGTCTTCTATGTTAATGGAAACATAATCATGTTAGCTATGCTGTCATTAAAAAATAAACTCATAAAAAGTATAACCTTAGGAGACATGAGTTGGTACTACACCCGCTAACACTTCATTCTGCTGACTTTCTCACGCTGCCTGTCCTTCGGCAACACGTTGTGTTGCAAAGCTGGAGGCTGCCGGCCTCAATGCAGAGACTCTCCAATTTACATTCTGGTCATACTGCAGCGTTTCATAACCCCACTTTAGCTTTCCCCTGGCTTCCCAACAGCTCTTCCGCCTGACACTGCACAGGGACCTCCAGGGCGAGGGAAAGGGCCTGGGAGTCCCTGGGAATAAGCAAAGTAGCCAAGAGTTTTTGCTGGAAGAGGCTGTCACTACAGAGTGCAACATTGGCCTGAGAAGTGGTAGAAGCTGGTGGTGGATCAGAAGGCTGTTGCACAGGGGTTTTAGCACAGGTGTCTGGACTGAAAGGAAGGATTGGACCCACTGCATTGGGTAGTTCTTACCTACCACAGGGGAAAGGGTCGAGAGAGCATGTAGGGGGAAAGCAAGTCAAGTGTGGATCTCAGTGTCTGGTCAGCTTCCAGAAACTCTTTAAGAACTAAACCCTTTCAAGTGTCTATCCTCCAGTTTGGAGCAACTGGAGAATGACATGTACAAAGCAATGAGTTATTAAAAATTAATTGCTTGCAAATTCCTCAAAACATTGACGTATCTGAATACTTGCTATCTTTTTAGTATTAGCACTACTTTTAATTTCGTTTCATGAACCCTTGCCTGAATAAAGTGCTCCAGGTTAGTGCCTCTTGTTGAAAGAACATGTGCCTGGCACTGCTGAGCTCCCCCCAGAGCAGCCCAAGCTGCGGCACAGATCTGGCAATGTGCTCTCATGTGCAGCCTGCATCACTGCTGTGAGATGGAGAGAGAAATTCTACTTTACTAACGTTCATGTTTTGTGTTGTAGCCATGAGACCCAAACGACCTGCTGGGATCATCCCAAGATGACTGAGCTTTACCAGTCATTAGGTAAGACATCTCTACCAGATGTTTTGGTGCTATTTTTTTTTTTTTTTAACTGAATGATTTACTAAGGCAAAGATTTCCAGAGGAAGCAAACCAAAATCAAGTGAAAGAGAGAGACAGGGCTTTTACCAAGGTTAAAATTTTCTGCAAGGAGCATAAGGAACACATTTCAAACATGCAGTAGAAAAAACTGTATTTCATTTAGCGTGTTTGGAATGTACGCTGGGTTTACAAAGTAATTTGGGTGTATTGTTGCAAAGTCTTTACTGAAAGACTGGAACAGAAGTTAGAAAAAAATAATCCTGAATCTTTTCACTGTCTAATCTACTTTACAAAAGGCACATGAAAAAATCAAACCAAGCTGCTGTTAATGTTGACTTTTGGATGGTGGGAAGCCAATTGAAGCAATTTGCCAAACTGTGTTACCACTGCTTTATTTTTAAAGCACTTTCAGTACTTAGAAGGCATAGCAGCTGTCATGATGTCATTTTGAATACCCAAATTGCATGCTTATTATGACTTCAGATGTGCCTCTCTGGTGGATGGTTATTTTTTTTCATTTTTAGCAGCTTTGGAATTTATTAACAGAAGCACATCTATAAGATAAAATAGGTTAATCTATGCTCTAGTGTAGGCTGCTTGGCAGGCCATTTAATTGCTAACTCTTTGATTTTAATGGTTGTGTTAATAAATAATAGAGGGTATAATAAAAATTAAGCTATTTTGCTGAAAGAAGTATCAGTAAATATGCTGCATTCATAAAGGAGGTTACGTCTGTACAGCACATGTACATAAACCAGCTTGAGCACTAGGACTGTCAAATCTAGCATTCTGTGCAGGCTTATTTGCCATGGTGAAAAATAGCTTAAATTATCACCTGCTAAACTCTAGTTTAGCTGCTGAAAACAGTCTAATTATGCCAGTGTAATCTATTTCAAGCAAACTCAGGTATCTCTACGGTGCTCTGCAGTTCAAGGCATGCTAAAAATATTTTAGAAAAGTAATATTAAATGAAACAACACACTGTGAAGAGTTTTTCTTTAGAATATTAGCAGTGTGGCAGCAGTTGGTTTAAAAATTAACCAGAATGCAGCTCCGTGTGCCAAAAAGGGATATAAAATGTGTAAGTTCAGGCTAACCAAATGCAAAAGCAGACAAGTATTGACTTGCCGTTTAATTCTAACATATTGCCCGGTTTGTCTCCTTCATATTTCTTCTCTTAAAGTGAGTGGTTTAAAAGTTTCAGGACAAATGGTAATTGCACATACAGACATCCCTTTAATACAGGTAGGTCTTCAAACAGTTGCCTGTTAATTGAACTGCACTCTGACTCTGCAGCTGCCTTTGATCCACAGATTGCGTGGTATTGCTGATACTGTTGTTGGTCAGACCTAAAGCCCTGTTGCAACTGCTTTTCTCCTGCTAGTTCCCTGTTTCAGCCAGAGTACTCTTAAATACCAAGAAGTGAAAAGGTAATAAGGGAGAAAAGTGTCCTGATAGATTCAGGTCAGCAGTTCAGAAGATGTGTGACTGCTGAAGTCAGTTTGCATTTAGTTTAACTGAGGTTTATCACTGTGAGTATCACCCAAATGTCAGGAGTTTAAGATAGCCTTATTTTTTACTGCATAAAGAAGGAACATGTTCAAGCAGATTTTGTTTCTTACTTACTTGTGAACTTTCCTTTTCTCCCGCTATTTTCCTTTTCAGGAGCAAGAAATGTCCAGAAAAGCAGTCCTCTATCTGGATGGTTTTATTTCTTTTAGAGTTGAGACCAAGCACTCATTAATGTGAAAGCGACACTGATTTTAGCAAAGTATGCATAATATGTATTTTTATGAGTAAACCGAGGTGTTCATATATGTGTACAAAAGAGACTAGACAAGGTGACTCTTTGTGTACTGCCACATGGGTGAAGCTTTGATGAAAGTGCTACTGAATAAACTGAGTAACCTACTGAATTATTTTATTTTTGAACTGGGTGTAATCACCATTGCCTAACTCTCACACAAACTGCATAATACAAGTATAACCCGTTTAGTCTTGAACAGAACCCTTGATGTATTTTCACTGCTTTGCTTTGCCTCAGGTCAAAATTGTAATAATGGGATGTTTGAAGTCTTTTCAGACTGTTCAGTAATATATTATCTGAGAAGATGTTATTAAAGTCGATTTTGTATTGCATACTCATTAGATCCTATTATTTTACCCCACATTAGGATCCAAATTTTGTTTCTAATTCATATAAAGAAGCTAGTAAAGAGCTTAGTATGTATGCCTTTTTAAAAATCTGGTGGAAAGCATGAATTTGGCAAGTGGGTAAATGTAAAAAAATGAGACCAAGTACATCAATACTGTCAAGAGTTTTCATTTCCATTTTCCACCTCCTACACTTACCCAGTATGGAATAATTGTGCTATGTGATGTAGCTCTCTATACATGCCAGTATATAATTTGCTAAAGGATGCTTATGTCTACTTTAAATTCTTACAAATTACTGAAAGTTAAATTTTTTTAAGTGAATAAGGAGGGTGCATCCTGGCACAAGGTAACATTTCTTACCTGCCTCTTAGATGCAAGAGACACTTCTCTAAGAAAGAAGAGTAATATTAATCTTCACATATCCAATTCACACACCTACAAATTGTTGCATTACATTTTGCTAAAATAGATGAATTTCAAGTGTGAGACTTACTGGTTCATTTTTCTGTCTTAAGAGATCTGGGTATTTATAAAAATGTAGGTTAATTACTTGGGAACATTATTTAGTACTAATAAAAGAAGATTGCAATGTGCTGTGCACACTTTTGCCCGATCAAATTGTTGGTCAAGAAAGTCCTGTAACCTCTTCCATTGGGACTGCATCAGAGACAGCGACAGGAAGAAATATAATAATCTGCCTGTGAAGGAAGTATTCTCAAATTCTCTTTGAGCTCATTTGCTGAAACATGGCTGGTTATAAAGATACTTGTTAAATATTTGATTGAAGTTATGTATGTGTATCAAAAAATTTCCAACTGGTGGTTCTTTCTAACAGAGATTTTCCTTTTAAGATACTAAGATGCTTGTTCCTGTCTGCTCTTTATTATTTAAAAAATGTAGCATTTTATCAGTTTTAATGAAAAATTTACTCAAGTTGGGCAATTGTTACGCCTCTTGAAAGTTATGGCTACTAAATTTACATAATAAGCTGCCTGTATTGAATGACTTAATTGTTGTTCAATGTTCAGTTGAAGTGGCAACATGTAGTAGATGTTGGTATAGATTAAAAAAAAAAAAGAATCACGTAAGTTAAGAACATAGAGAAGAAATAAATGCTGAAATAGGAAAGGTAGTAAAAATCATGATATGTGCGGTTCAAAGGATCGGAGGTTGACAGACATCCCCTGCTTTGTATTTACACCATTATGAACCACTCCTGTTTTCTTCTAACTTCCTTCTGAAAGACTTCAAAGTACCAAGAACTGCTCCAGCTGCTTTTCTTTCCAAAAGTAGTTCCTCTGCAGCAGATCTGCTGTTTTTACACTGTTCTTTTACATCCCCTGTACAAATTTTTTCATCCTTCATGATGACTCTAGGACATCACTGAAAAGAGAATTTGTGTTGTTTCAGTGGCGTGGAGACCAAGGACCTTTGCGTGAGGGGAGACACAGGAAGAGCTGGAATCATAAAGTGGACTGAGTTTGCTCAGTTTTTTCAGATTATCTTCTAAAAGTGAATATTAAATGCCAGGCAGCTTAGCTGTGAATACTAGTATTTTGCCTTTAAGCTGAAAATGACTCCAACCTTTGCTATGATGGCCCAGGAGGACTTGGCTTGTTGTGCCATACTGTTTATGTCCCCCTCCTCCAGCCTTCCCATGTCGTGTCATGCCAGTACAAGTGTCCTCAAGGTGCATTAGTGTCACCATGAACAGTAATTGCAGTTGCAGGGTGCAGTCAGAAATGTTGTTTATCAATCCTAATTCACCAAGGCAAGACAAGAGGGTGAAAACCACCTTCATCCTTGCGGTCTGCAGTGCACTGGTGACAGCTCTCCATTTAATTTAGAGGGATGGGGGGCAGTTCTCTATGGGTTACATGAAAGAATTGTCAGAGATGCTTAACACAAGGTGAGAGAATGCTGGAAGGCACCTCTGAGCCTTCTCTGAGCTTGCAGCAGCAGCTGCTGTGTTGGTCTTGTGGCTGGTTTCTCTTGAGCAGCAGTGTGAGCTTTTAACTCCCAGTGACCAAGGCTGACCAACTTCATCCTCTTTGGTTTGTGTATTTTGATTTGTCCCTCTGAAGTGCTGCCTGAAGAAGCTAAACTGCCCCTGGCTGCCATTACAGTTTGTATTAGCAACTACTAAACCATGTATTTATTATGAAGTTTTATTCATATTCCTCTAATTGTTTTCCATGTTTGTACCCGTAAGACCCATGCCTAGTGCACACATCAGTCGTGTGATTTCCACTGCAATCCAGTGAGATGATCCATCTGGTCTCTCTTTAAAGGTTGCTTATTCACTAATGTCCTTTTCAAGCCCATTTGAGAAAATAGGATTGCTTGGGTTCAGTCAGCCTTGGAGAGTAGTCAGTGTAGAGGAGGTCATCTTTCTAACTGTGTGACTGCGTCCTGTGCAGCACACACCTAGCAGACAGTAAACGTAACTGGCAGAGAGGTAGAGCTTTGGGGGAGCAGTTAACCTGGTGTCCCTTGTCAGTGAAAGCTCAGGTGTATTAGCATGAAGGAGGCTATTCCAGAGAGAATGAGGGACTCTTCTGTTTCAGAATAGATGACCAGTATGGGAACATTTTGCTTAAGGTAATTGCACTCTTGGTTTGCAAAAGGACACCTTTTATTGTCATTTTCTTAGGTTGTTTGTAATTTATTTATTTTAGGATTTTCCAGTATGGCTGGTTCTTACCCAGAGTACATAAAAGGTTTCTGAACTTTCTGACTGCAAACTCTACTCATATCCCAATTCCATAATGGGGTGTACCAGGTGTACATCGTATCCTTTCTTAAATTTTTGGGTTTGCAGGCTGAAGAAAAGACATTGCCTGCTAAAACTCCCAAAGGTCATGTCAGTTGGTCTGATTACAGGGGTGCTGGCACATGCTGTGGTGTTCAGCCACTGGGTCTAGATGCAATCAGTAGCATTGTGGTGCCCCGGGTACCTCCCATTTGGTTATTTGCAGAGACACTGTTGGCTTTTTCACTCAGTTGGACAGGCCTAGTACAACATGCTGGATTGTTTCATGGAGAGTGGTTAAGCTCTACATATAATAACAGTTTACTGTTATTTATTACCAAAGCAGTGTAGATGATAGCATTAATTATTGTTACAATAAAAGTCAATGGCTGAGACTCAGTTGATATTAAGCAGTGTTACTTGATTAATTTCTTTCATTTGTGCATTTGTCTCATTTGCATTTTAAAATTACAATTCTGAAAGAGGCAATATATGTCACTGTAGGGCACCGTTAAAAGATTTATTTGCAGGTTTTGGGCAGCAGGAGGAAACCCAGCATTCTTACCAGCTGAACAGGGAATCTCAGCTGTATTGACACAGTGTGAGCTGAAGCTTCTTGAAAAGGCAAGAGTGCCACTAATGTCTGATGAAACATGGAAAGCTTAGTGGCTGTGGAGGACTTATGGTCTATTCAGGACTGTCCAGTAAACAGTTTTTAACATGTTAGGTAGGCATTGTAATTCCCAAAACACGTTATCCCCAGGCAGTGTATTTATGAACAGTCTATGAGCATGTGGCTGAGTAAGGCTTTCAGGTTTCAAGGTATATCACTCTAGGTTCACATTTTCTGTCCTTACACCTCAGAGTAAAAAAACCCTCAGAACCCTATAAATCTTATCAAATGAAGATGAGAATTTGACCTGATGAGATCTAATTTCTTTAGAAGAATGAAGTTGTTAATTTGCTAAATTTTACTCCGACGACCTGAAGCATGCAAGCTGCTCATTTCAATTAGATGATGTCCAGACATTGAGATAATTGCTGTCTGTAGGACCAAGTGAAATGTGTGTGTTTTGCCCTTATTAATTAAAAAAGCAATTATAATAATATTCACAGTAATATAAACAAGAAACCCCCTTTTTAAAGTAAGGAAAAAAGATAGTTTCCAGGTAGAAAGGACTTTGAGATGCCTTCAGCTTACATTTGGATAGAGATAAATGCTATGAACAACCTTTGGTGGGAGGTAGCCTGGCCCATCCCAGTGCTTTTAAACACTCGGTGAGATGAGCCTGTTATACAGGATAGGGCGATATCAAATGGAACCTCCCAGTCACTAAGCACTCTCAGCAGATCCAGCAGCTGCAGGGGGGGTCAGTCTGTTTAAGAACCACTATGAAAAGCAGTTCAGTTTTAACACCTTGCTTAAAACCTGTTATCTGGGTTATAGATGTGACTCCTTGAGAGTAAAAACAAATACACCCGCATGCTGAATGCTAAACCTCTTCTTGAATAGGTTATTTTAAACAACTGATTTTAAATTTTTTATTGCTTTTAGTTATTTTACAAGCTATTTTATGCAGTAAGAACTCAAGAATATGTTTTTCCTCTTAAAATACTGCTCACGTCCCAATGTAAAATCCAAAATTTAGCAAGGGAGGATTTAAAAAAAACCCCAAACGACAAGATGTTATTCGTTGATACAGTGTCAGTAGTCAGTGGGACATTCCAGCAGGTGGTTTGAATCACTGACCACTTCTCAAATGAGTGGGTTTTTTGCCTGATTATCCGCTAGCAAAAGGATCTTCTGTGTGTAATTGCTGGTGTTTCTAGAATACTGTAGAAAAAGAACATAGCCCTTATGTTTTGAGATTTCTCTCAACATGCAGAATTATGCAGAAAATGTTAGAATTTAATTATCTTATCATCCTTCCACAGTATTTCTGATTTGAGTTATTCCTGTCAGCAATCTGAAGTACCCTTCATTAAAGCTGCATTTGTAATAAAAGCACTAGTTCTTGTTCACTGTTATCATGTTATTATATAGAGAAAGATATATATTCACTTCAACAGAGAGGTCATTCATGGCTGAGTGATGGGAAAGTCATGATTTCTCTTTGCTGTGGGATGTAAATATGTCACCAAATACTCCCTCGTGATCCTTTCTTCTGTCTGTTCCTTTCCAGGAGCCAGGTGACCTCTTCTACTGCATCATTGTTTCAGACCATAAACAGACTATGGTCTCGGGCATTTACATTTTTTTGTTCAAAGCTTGAAAGTTGCCTTCTGAGCAAGAAGAGGGAGTATTGCTAACGACTAGCAAAGTTTCACAATACACCAAGGACTTCTCAGCCCCCTGACCACCCTGTTTGGAGGATGAGGTGGTGCATACTTTCTAGGAGTGGGAGGAAAGGGCTGGAGGAATACTTGTGTGGTGCACTGAGCTCCTCAACCTGCTCCAAAATGATAAAAACTTTAGAATCAGGGCTTAATGGGTCCTGACTCTTTCAGTGGGCTGTGTGGGTGTGGAGAAAGCAACAACTTTTTCTCCCTTAGGACACAGGAAAGCAAAAACCAGAAACAATTTCACAGCACAGAGAGGTAGGAACTACTGGTGTTTCCATAGGCTTTTGGAAAGTTGCTGCTGCTTGAGCCTCCTTCCTCCCTCCTCTGCCTGTTCCCAGCAGGAGCGGCTGGCTTGTGGCCAGGCAGTGCCTCTGTGCTCCTCACTCAAGGTCCCCCCACTCGATGTCAGGGGTGGCTTTATGTCCAGCGCTCCCCAACCCAGGGGCCAGGACTCATTCCCTGTCAGTCTCGTGTTCTGTGGTTCATTTAAATGAGGTCTCATCCAGCAAGGGAGGTGTTTGGCCCAGTTAGGAGGGGCCTGGGCTCCTTCCGTTGCTGCACAGAACAACACGTTTGTTCCAGCAGTAGCCCCGCGGGAGGAAAGACACCACTGGCAGTTTCAGAGGCATAGGGAGGGGAGAAGCGAAATCATTAAGATCCAGTGACCTTAAGTGGCTGTCACCATCTGGTAAGACAGCTGTCCATCAGGAGCATGGAGGTGGTGGCATTAGGAAGACAGGGGTGAGCAGCTGGCACAGGGACAGTAACTGGGTGCAGGCTAATCCTGGGGGCAGCAGCAGAGGTGGCAGTGGAGGTGTGCGACGGCTTGGCCTTGGCTTGCAGAGCCAAATGAGCAGCAGTGCTGCTATATTCCTAAAACCTGAGATGAGGGTTCCAAAATGAGCACCTGACATTCTGCTTCATCATTTAGAGCAGATGCTTCTTGGCAGCAGTGTTGTTAAGGTTGGTGATAAATTCAGTGTGTATTACATATACAGGAAAATAGATGTAAACTATAGCACTTCCAGGATTAAATGTCTTCACAGATTGTACTTTCTGCCTTGATCAAGGCCTGAAATATGCATATATATTTACTTACATTTCTGAAAATGTAAATAATAAATAGATAAGCTTTTTTCAGAACACTCAGGAAGAATTCAAGAAAGGCTTCTTCGTTTTGTCGATTGCTAGCCATAATATTCTTTTACAGAATTCAAATACAGATTTGCAAGAAGGGTACAAAGTGTAATTGAATTCATGATGTGTTTGTGAGAGACAGCTTTATTAATTTCCATTTAAGACAAATTAAGTCGCTTTATTTAAACTTCTCACTGTATTCTACACCACATAAAGGACCTGTCAAGATGATTGTGACAGACAGAGCTGGCAGGAGCAATACACGGAAGTGCCCATTAAAAATGGGCAGTTTTATGCTATGCAAAGAAAAAGAAATTATATACAAAGCTGAAACTTTCTTTTCTACTCTAAGACATGTTTCCATGTTCCGTGTTCTAAGAAACATTCCACAGTTTTTATTAAGGTATACAAAACCACTGAATTATCATACCTCATATTATTCATTCAGAACAGCTTAATTAAAGTAAATGTAACTGAGACTATATTCCCTCTGCTACCTCTACCTGTACGGCATTATAAATGATCTTGGGATAGTTATACCCAAGCTACCACATTTCAAACAGCTTTACAGCACCTTAGCTCTATGCCAGCAAGGAAATGTTTTGTCTTTCCCTGTTTTTCATCGTATTCTTTCTCTAAGAGTCTGTCAGGCTTAGAGGAAGCTTATTGAGCTAAAGGGACCTTTATTTTGAGCCACTACATTTTTTCCCCTAATGTTTTTATATTTACATCGTAGTTTACATTTTCTAAACACTTTCCCATCAGTAATTCCTTAGGCTCCATGGGTTTCATCAGCAAATTAAATGCATTCAGCAGTGTTGTCAGGTGCTGAAACTGGCTGGCACAAGCACTGTATTTCTGTTCTGGAAAACCTTTAAGTTGCAATATGCCAAGCAATCTCTTGGGAATAATCTTTAGGCTGCACAGGAGTGTCTGTGCCCAGGAATTAGCTGGGTAGATGATAGGGCCAAGAGCATGCATCTGTTTTTTCAGTGGTAAGGTGGCTGCCCTGTAGCGTACCAGTGTGTCCCCTACCACTCCTCAGTTCCTGGTGCAGCTGCTGGCAGTGCCCCTTGGGAGCCAGCTTCTGTGCTCTGATCTGGTGTGTCTTCGTCCCCACAGTGTCCCACGTTGTTAATCTAGCCGTGGTTAAACTGTTCAGTGGGGACTTGTGCTGATGTCCTTATTTTGTTAAACGTATGAGGACAGCTCTAGCAAAAGTTGAGCCAGACAATGTGTTCCCAGGGTGCCATTCCCTGTCACATTGCCAGAGCCACCGGCTCTCTGCCATTTTGCAGGTGGGGACCTGGGAACACACCTGGCTGGGTGACCTGGCTTCTCTCCAGAAAGGCTCTGCATCTCTGGTCATGGCTGGGGCCTGCTTAGATGGAAAGCACAGAAGTTTAATTGGATTTTGTAAATAAGTTTTTTGTTTTAGCAGTAGCTGAGAGTCACCTGTTTTTTCTTGGGCAGAGCTCTTCTCTCGGGGCTGCCTGCACACAGCCTGGCAGCCTTGCTTAAGGCAAGCAAGGAAGAGTTTCAGGGTCTCATCTCCCTCACAGTGCCTTCAGTGTGGAAAGCTCTGCCGTATTTTCAGATGCACTAATGCAGTCACTGATGTTGTCCTTTAAAGTGGTCTTTGGTTCAGTGCCTCTGAACAAAAGGAAGTAACACTTTAGGACTTAGTGGGGGTTTTTTGGATGGTTGATTGTCAAGATTGGACAGCTTTAACTCCGTGAAATTTCTAACAATTTTTTTTCCCCCTCTGCTCTTCTAACCAACAGGTATAATCTTGTAGTTCAACATAACAAGATCTTAGTGAGTCTGGTTATTTCTAATGTGTAAAGCTGATTATTTATTCTAATACTGCTTCCCTACAGCTGACCTGAACAACGTCAGATTCTCGGCGTACAGGACTGCCATGAAACTCCGCAGGCTGCAGAAAGCTCTCTGCCGTAAGTACCTGCCTGTGCCTCACCCTCTGCTGGGAAGGCTGCATGACCAACACACAAGTTTATTCACAGCTTTCAGGCAGAAAAACACTCCCACACAAACCTCCAGCTCTGCCTGGTACATGGAAACCTCTCACCCGAAGAGGCCTTCTGCTGCCACTGGTTTGCATGATGATTACAAAACCAGAGTGCTGGGTGGTCTGCAGATCTGTCCCTTGTAAGGCAGAGTAGCATAAACAATAAAATAATAATAAATAAATGATAAATAATAAATAAAATTAATAATAGTAATAATAATAAATAATAAAATAAATAATAATAAAATTGAATATACCGAACATATTTCCTGTCTTTACACTCTTGAGCCAGATATTTTCACCGTGCCATATCCTGTGCCATGTCACTGTGCCATGTCCTGTGTCAGCTGCAGCTTTGCAGCCAAAAGGAACACACTTGTGGTGTGGTGGGAACAGTGAGAGCTCGGGTGAAATAATCGTTTCAGAGCTGGAGTTGCTAATGCTTTGTTAAGTTAAATCTTGAGCCCTGAGGGGTTATTGCCTTTTAAATGAGATCATCACAATAAACATTTAGCTTCGTTTTTTCCCCAGCTTTCGGTTGTGTTGAGAAGTCTCTCATCAGCTGCACATTAGTGATGTGCATGTTCGAACATTTTGATTCTCCCAACTGCTGTATGTTATTCTACTTTTCACTGGAATTACATTTCCTTTTCAGCTTATTGTAGCCTGATAGCTAAATAATTTGCTCAGAGTTTTCTTGATAGGCCAGCCAGTTGCAAAAGCAAATAGTTTATTAGGCAGTCCAATTGGGAGGATTATTAAAATATTTTAACATTCACTATTTGGCATTCAATTACAGGGTTAAATTTCTGACACAGTTGCAAGTGTCTCAACTGTTGATTTATCTCAAGTTGGATTTGTGCTCACATGCTTTCTGGAGCTGTGTCAAACCTCGGTATTTTTGAGCATGTTTACTTTTAGGCTTATAAGCATGGGTGAATTCCGGTAAAGTGTGCAGACTTTGTTTCTGAATGTATTAAAAAATAGGGGGGAAAAGGGAAAAATAAACAATAAGTAAAATGTCTTGTAACATGATGAAAGATTTCAATATAAATGCAGTGACTAAGAAGGAATTATGTTGATTAGAAATATAAACATCTTTCTATGGTACAGCACTTCTGCCACACTCACTGTGGAAATGTGGTATAAAGAAACTGGAGTGATAGGCAGTGAAAAGTATTCATAATCAGTGCAGCACTGAAGGAAGCAGACTTTTTGGAATTAACTAGCTGGCAGTGCATAAGTGTAACTTGTAACAGGTTTTTATGACTGAAGGTGCAGAACTTTGCATCCCGTTTTATCTGTATTAGAATCATAGAATATTTTAAATTGGAAGGAACTCAAAAGTACCATTCAAGTCCAACTCCTGGCCCTGCACAAGACAAGTCCAAGAATCACACCATGGGCCTGAGAGCGTTGTCCAGACACTTCTTGAACTCTGTCAGGCTTGGTGCTGTGATCACTGCCCCAGGGAGCCTGTTCCAGTGTCCAGATATCCTCTGGGTGAAGAACCTTTTTCTAATATCCAACCTAAACCTCCCCTGACACAGCTTCAGACCGTTCCCTTGGGTCCTGTCACTGGTCACAGAGAGGAGAAATCAGTGGCTACCCCTCCTCTTTCCCTCACGAGGAAGTTGTAACTGCAGTGAGGTCTCCCCTCAGTCTCCTCCAGGCTGAACAGACCAAGTGACCTCAGTCCCTCCTCACACAGCTTCCCCTCAAGACCCCTCACCATCCTCACTGCCCTCCTTTGGATGTTCTCTAACAGCTTAATATCTTTTTTATATTGTGGTTCCCATAACTGCTCCCAGCACTCGAGGTGAGGCTGCCCCAGCCCAGAGCAGAGAGGGACAATCCCCTCCCTTGCCCGGCTGGCGATGCTGTGCCTGATGCCCCCAGGACAGGGATGTCCATCCTGACTTCCAGGGCACTGCTGGATCAGGTTCAACTTTCCATCAACCAGGACCTCCAGGTCCCTTTCCCTGGTGCTGCTTTCCAGCTTTTCATTCCCCGGTCTGTCCGTACATCCAGGGTTGCACCATCCCAGGTACAGAATCCAGCACTTTTCCCTGATTGAATTTCCCATGGTTGGTGACTGCCCAGGCCTCTAATTTGTTGAGGTCTCCCTGCCGTCAAGGGAGTCAGAAGCTTCTCCCAATGTCGTACCACCTGCAGACTTGGTCGGTATCCCTTCCAGTTCTGTGTTCAAGTCCTTTATGAAGATGTTGAAGAGCACAGGGCCGAGGATGGAGCCCTGTGGAGCCTCCCTAGTGACAGGTCCCCAGTCTGATGTCACCGCACTCACTGTAACCCTTTGTGCCCCATCTGTGAGTCAGCTGCTCACCCATCCCATGGTGTGTTTATCCAGCTGTGGGCTGGACATTTTGTCCAGAAAGATCCTGTGAAAGACAGTGGTGAAAGCTTTACTGAAATCCAAAAAGATTACAGGAACTGCCTTCCCGTGGTCAGCTAGCTGGGTTACTATGTTATAAAAGGAAATTAAATATATTCAGCCAGACTTTCCCTTCACAAACCTTTGCTGTGACTGATGACTGTGTGGTCCTTCAGGTGTTTTTCAGTAACTGATTCCTACCATTAAATAATTCTGGACTCATCTTGGACTTCTGTGTTTGGTTTGCATGGCCAGGTTTTGGTAGCGGATGTCTCCGGGGGTGGTTTCTCTAAGAAGCTGCTAGAAATTTACCCCGTGTCTGATAAAGACAAAGCCAGCCAGCTCCAAGACAGACNGGAACTGCCTTCCCGTGGTCAGCTAGCTGGGTTACTATGTTATAAAAGGAAATTAAATATATTCAGCCAGACTTTCCCTTCACAAACCTTTGCTGTGACTGATGACTGTGTGGTCCTTCAGGTGTTTTTCAGTAACTGATTACTACCATTAAATAATTCTGGACTCATCTTGGACTTCTGTGTTTGGTTTGCATGGCCAGGTTTTGGTAGCGGATGTCTCCGGGGGTGGTTTCTCTAAGAAGCTGCTAGAAATTTACCCCGTGTCTGATAAAGACAAAGCCAGCCAGCTCCAAGACAGACCTGCTGCTGGCCAAGGCCAGGCCTGGTAGTGGCAGTGGTAGTGCATGTGGGGTAATGTAGTTGAGAAGGGTGCAGGAGAAAATCTGCTGCACAACAGCAGCTGGGAAAGAGGAAGGGAAATATGTGAGAGTAACAACACTGCAGACACCAGGGTCAGTGCAGAAGGAGGGGGAGGACATGCTCCAGGCACCAGAGCTGAGATTCCTCTGCAACATATGGAGAAGACCATGGTGAGGCAGCTGTGCCCCTGCTGCCCACAGAGCTCCACAGTGGAGCAGATATCCACCTGCAGCCTGTGGAGGACCCCATGCCAGAGCAGGTGGGTGCCTGAAGGAGGCTGTGGCCCACGTGAAGCCCACGCCGGAGCAGGCTCATGGCAAGAATTGTGAACTCTTGGAGAGCAGCCCACACTGGAGCAGGGTTGCTGGCAGCACTGTCTGTTCCTGAAGGACTGCATCCTGTGGGAGGGACCCACTCTGGAGCAGTTTGTGATGAGCTGCAGCCAGTGGGAAGAACTTGCGTTGGAGCAGTTTGCAGAGGACTGTCTCCCGTGGGAGACTGCACACTGGAACAGGGAAGATGTGAGGAATCCTCCCACTGAGGATGAAGCAGCAGCAAAAACAACATGTGATGAACTGACCGCAGCCCCCATTCCCCTGCTGCTGCTGCTGGGGAGGAGGTAGAGAATTTGGGAGTGAAGTTGACCCTGGGAAGAAAGGAGGAGTTGGGGAATGTGTTTTAAGATTTAAGATTTTTTACTCATTATCCTCCTCTGGTTTGATTGGTAATAAATTCAGTTGATTCTCCCAAGTCAGGTCTGTTTTGCCTCTGACAGTAACTCATGAGTGATCTTTCCCCATCCTTATCTCGACCCATGAGCTTTTCAGTGTATTTTCCCTCCGCTGTCCAGCTGAGTAAGCTGAAGTAGTTTCATCTCTTGAGGTTACTTTTAGGTAAATTTTCGGAGAATTAATGCTCTCAGAGACATGCAGTGGCACTTACACTGATTACTCTTAGCACATTCTTCATACTTGTATCTAAGGAGAAGTATTTTAGGAATTTGGTTAGCAGGCTTTGTTCTTACAAATATTTTTGCCTGGAGACACCATCATTGTATTTGTGTATTCTATCATTTCAATGTCGCTCGTGAACTGAGTTTAATTAGATTTTTTTAAAAACCTCAACTCATTTCAAAATTCTATTTCTGCATTTCGGCAATAGTAGAATTAGAGCACAGTGCTGAGTTTCAGGTCTCCTACGCAAAGCCAAAATCCCACTTGCAGTAGGTGCTGTTTTCAGCTCTTACTTTTCATTTCAGTTTTAAAATTGCAGTTTTTATATATATATATCTATGTCTATGTCTATATATATATCTATATATCTTCTTTTCTGCAAACTTCATAGAAAACAGCAGTTTTGTGTCCTGAGGAGTACTCTAAAAATGTATGTTTAATAGAAGGCCTGCAGAAGTAAAGGTACAGCCTATTTCTCAGTGGCAAGAATAGAAACACTTTAAAAAAGGAGCTGTGCTTAAACTTCAGTTCTTTTCAGTTCATGAATCAGCCCAATGAACATTAAGACAGGATGATATTAAATCTAAAGAAGAATGTGGAATATAGCAAAACTTAACAAATGCTTATGTATTGTGTTATCTAGTGTGTGGCTCTATCATTTCAGCCTTCAAAATTATTGTGAGCATGCCAGGTGTAACTATTGCACCAGGTTTTTTTAAATGTACTGTTTCCTTTGATAATCACATCAAAGCATGGTGACTTTCTTGTTTTGCAACTTTTAAAGATCTGATCTTCAAATGCAAACCACATCAGAACATCGTGATGTCAATAAAATTAGATGTATTCACAAACTTCTTGGAAATGCAGTAAAAATAATATTCAAGAACTTCTATTAGGGGTCTTTTTTCCATTAATTTTACACAGACTAGATTAAATGTATTTTTTTAATGTGTCAGCCAACAGCAGCAGGTTACAGGGGAGATGATCTTCCATTCTGGGAGGACCGCTTACACTTTTTATTACCAGCCATATGTTGAGTTTTCCCTCAGTTCAGTTTGTGACCTCTAGAGTGTATTTTCTCTTGCTTGTTAATTGTCACTTCTGTCCTTCAACTGGTTACTTATTCCAAGTTGTCTTCTATATTTTTCCTGCAATCTGGTAGTGTCTACTTAAAAACATCCTAACCTTTTCTCTATTGCCTTGGAGGCCAAAGAAATATTTATATAAATGACTTAGACTTCAAAATAAGCTAGAAGCCACTGCTCACACAGATTTTGGAGTCAGTTTTGGAATTTTAAATACAAAAGTGTAAAAGAGTGGCAGAGAACACAAAAGAAGTGCAAAGCATAAAATGGTGTGGTTTATTTCAATTAAAGCTTTTCAAATCACTGCATGGTGCCAAATACTCAGCTCTTTAATGTATATCTGACTGTGGAGCTTGTCTTGTGAATGTTGGTCATTTGTGAGGACCTCCATATCTGCTTTTAGGAAAGAAATGCGCAGTTCCATGTTCTGGGAGAGGACCCCACACACACATTTCTTAAGTTACAGTGGGAAAGATGAAGGAGGACCTTAATGTGATGAAGGCCAGAGCCTTACTTTTTCCCACAAAAAGAGGTTCCCTAAACCAGAACGTGTTGTCAGGTGCTTTTTGTTTGTTAGAAGATAATTGTAAGTTACAAACTTGGGGATAGGGCAGAAGCTTGATGAAGAGTGGGCTGAAAGGCTTTTCAGAACATGCTGCTTATTAATGGGAAAAGCTTTCACAAAGTGGAATGACCCATGTTTAGCAGTAGCTGCATGTATAATTATGCTGCCACTCAGATGCCTGAGGGGTTCATTTAATTACCGTTGATTTGAAGTCTCAAAGGAGCTGAGAGTTCAGCCTAAAGCTCAGAGTTATAGGTGTTGAGAGGGCTGTGCTCTATTTTCAATTTGACTAATGAATTCTTAGAAGAAAAGCATCTTTCTGAGACTCTCAAGAATGGGTCTGATGCTTTTGCAGGATGTAACTTACATTAGAAGAGCTATATTTTTTATGCCAGTAGGTTAAACATAATATTCCAAAATATTTTATTTTAATAAATGTCTATATGCTAATGTGAAAAAACCTAAAACTGCCATAAAACCCTGCACGAAATCATAGAGTCAAAGTTAAATTTCTTGGTGTAATAATAGGGATAGCATTCCAAGGTTTCCTTATTCACTCTAGCACTATGTATGCTAGACCCAGAGGATGAAATTTTCAGAAGTGCTTAAGGGATTTAGTGGCAGAAGTAAGTCCCTATTGATCTCCAATGAAATGTATACTCTTGTTATTCTTTTGGCAATTATGAAATCCCGGCGTACTGTCCAGGCAGCGTTGCAAAGCAGCCCTGTGGGCAGCTGAAGTATTTCTCATCTCCTACTAGGACATCAAAGGGGCAGTTTCATCCTGGGTAAAATAGGATACTCAAGTGTGAATTTGCCAAATGGGCCCTTCAACAGGATCAAGTTCTAAAAAAATTCCTGTAAGGTGTTCTGCATTTAGCCTCTGCACGTTATGGTGTTTTTTTGACATTATGAAGAGATGTTGCTTACCAGAACTCAAGAAAGCACATTTTTTATTCCAGTGAGAAAAAAACTGGTCTTGCAGTTGAGTCCATTCATTTTCCAGTTTTGTGAAGAATTTCCTGGATGATTTTGGGCAGTTCATTTTGGACTAGATGCTACTCCCTTGGATTATATTGCATCATGCTGCACTTTGTGACTGCTCATGGTATGAGCAGGATTAACAGCATCTGGGCTTTAGCATCCCCATTGCTCACACCCTGGAAATTCGCTGCAAGGAGTTACAAGAGGTTTTCTTGTGGCAGCCAGATCATTCTCAAACATCTCATTTTTCTGATTTCCTTTGTTCTTATTCCTGCCTTACCTTGTAAACCAACATCTCAATTTCATGTCCCCCTAAGTGTGATGCTGCTTGGTGATACTAGTTTGCAGAGGTTAAGAGCTGAGAAAGGGAAGTTCAATTTTGCCCTGGACATCTGAATTTAAAAATGCAACTGACTTAAATTAGAACAAAAATCTAGTTTTTAAGTTTCTGTGACAAAAAACTCTGTTGCATGTTGACTAATAAGTTTAAACATGTCTTACTTTATAATGCCATAGAGGTATTTATAAATATAAATGCTCTTCAGAATTAAAAATGGATACATTTAATTAACAAATATTAAAATAGGCCATTTAGTGTTTCCGGAACCTTCTTTTCCCTGTCCTCACTAGCGGAAAAGTGACAGAGAGGTTAATCACAGTTCAGTTCTGATTTGTTTGCATATTCCTTGTGGAGTTTGGTTCAGTTAAGGTTGCTCGACTTCTCTAAGAAATGGACAACACATCTCAGGAAAGCTGATGACCTGTGCTGTGGTGACAGCACATCTGGTGAATGCAGTAATCAAATATTAGCCTGTCTATCTGTAGGAACATAAAGCATGAAATATGTAATTTTTACTTGCATAGTAATTTATATGTAATATTTCCGTAGGACCCAAGAGCATAATACGTACTTTACAGCCAAAAATGGAACAGATACACACTGATCTCTAAGGCCACAGCTGAGTAACAGTGCATCTGTAGGAGTCCTGAAACCAGTCTTGCATGTGACTTTGGGAGGACATTTTACGTCCTCTGGCCAGGCACTTAAGCCAGTTAAAGTGCTCTATTTACTTTTTGGGTGTGCATAATACAATCAGTGTTTCTCCTCAGTCATTATGGTGGTGTATTTTTTTATTCCAACAGTGGATCTCCTGAGTCTGTCTGCTGCATGTGATGCCTTGGACCAGCACAACCTCAAACAAAACGACCAGCCAATGGATATTCTGCAGATCATTAACTGCCTGACCACCATTTACGATCGACTGGAGCAAGAGCACAATAACCTGGTCAACGTTCCCCTTTGCGTGGACATGTGCCTCAACTGGCTTCTGAATGTCTACGACACGTATGTATGGGGGGCTCAGGACATGGGAAAGCTCCAGGAGCTTTCCCAGTAGCAGAAGGGGAGGGGGAAGGTGTAACAAGCTGTCTGCCTCATTATAGCATGGGTGGCTTGCAGCTGAAAAAAAGAGTAGTTGAAGTTCAATAAATCTAAAGGTTTAATGGCTGCATTTAGTTGAATTTATACAGCCCTTGGTTAGGCTTACAATACTGGGCTTATTAAGCTAAGCAATGAGAGAGCTGGAAAACAGAACTTTTTAAGCAGATTTTTGGGTTCAGACCAATTCTGTGACTGTGTGCCTGTCCACAGTAGGTCATGGCTTTACATGGCTTTTTAATTTGTTTTGATAAAGAAGTTCAAGGGAATAATCAAAAAGCAACAGAATGAACACCATATGAACTCTTGCCTGTCTATACCTCCGGATGTTAAACCTTTTCATATATGTCAATTTTCTATAGCTTTCAATCTGTCATTCTTTTTCAAAGATGAAAGAGGCTAATCTCTTTTCTGATGTGCTTACAACCCTTAGCTGTAAGAAGACTTGAGAAATATTTAATTCAAAATTTCATTTTAAAAAGTGTAGCATAAGTATAAATACAACAGACTAAATATACCTGAAGAAAATTTATGGGTATTCCTTTTAAGTGGGTTAATGATGCTTCTCATAATGCCTAGGCAAATTCCAACATATGTTTGTAAGACATTTTAAAATAAGCCATTATATTTGTATTTGGTGCATTTAATTTTTAAAAAGTCAGTGGAAGTATTTTATTTGTGTTTTTAAGGGGTTTTTTTGTGTTTTTAAGTTTTTTTCAGTCAGACATGCTCATTACTGTGGCAGAATAAACATTTACCCATAGAATTGGAAGGTCATGGGACAATTACTGTATTTCCATTGACATTTTGAACCATACTGAAGGGCCATAACATTGTTCTTCCATCCCCCCTTTATCACAGCAGTGAAGCTTTGGTGATTACCTACAAAAAAAAGTAAAGATTTGTACAGATCCTGTCTTCCTGCAGGATCACCTGCAATAAGTCAGTTGTTTGTGATATCCTGTGTAGCAGCTGCAGTATCCTGTGGATTACCCAGATTACATTATATTTCTTGTAGCATACCAGTACTAGGGAATGATGCTGTATTCATTCAAGAGGCAGGTTTTATTTCTTTAATCTGCTTTGGCTTTCATAGAACAGTGATGCACTTCTTAGTTACCATGAACCATAAATAACATATAGATGAAGACTCCCAGTTAGTGAAACCAAAACGATATGCTAGGGATATTAATCTGTACCAGTCACTTTAGAGGCAGAGAGGGAGCTAAAGGTCATTTCACAGGCTGCTCCTAACCTGAACTGTCCAGTTTAGATTTGCCATGTCCAGTCTAGTTTTCTTTATGTTGCACTGTGCTGCAAGTACAACATTAGAAATTATAATTATCTGCCTCCAGGCAATTCCCTAGGTATGCTGGGGAGCTGCATATTGCAGGGCACAATGAAATGCAGAGGTGTTTTATGTGTGAGGAAAGCTTGTAGCTATTTTACCAAAATTCAAGTTTGAATTACACTGGTAAGAGAGGTGACCTTGGGGTTACGTGTGTTTAGTTTTCATTGTAAACTTAATAGGCAGAGATCAACCAAAGTGCACAGTGCTACTGGAGACATTTAATTAAATGTACTGAATCTTTACTTTTCTTATAATTGAAAACTGTCATTTGTAAAGATATTAATCAAACACAGTCAATGACTGATCTAATTATGGGTACAGCTCTGCAAATCCAGCACGTTTCGGATTTGTTTTAATTGATCAGTCACTCATGCTCATTTGCAGTAGCATGCTAAATTATTGGTTTGACTTGGGAGGAGAGGAGAGTGAACTGAACAACTCATGATTCGTACAAGTTTCAATTTAATTGCCTTGCAGAGCAATCATCATTCTATACTCTTCTCCTGTGTAATTTGCATGAGCCTGGTATTCATCAGGAAGAGTTTCTCAGGGCACAGATGATAATTAATTTGGAAAAGATTTGAGCAGAGGAGTAAGAGGACCAGAGTATGGAAAGCATAGGTAAACTACAAATGCTTATTCATGATGAAAACCCAAAATTCTTTAATAAAAAGTAGCAAATTCTAAATTTGGCTCTGTCCACTGGTTTCTGTCTGTACCTTTTATAGGGTCTGCAGTGCAGATATGTGGGTAAATGAGCACCGCTGGCTTTCATAGGATTAAAAAGAACACATGCATCTTTAACTGTGGTGCAGCCTGATGCATGACCATGGCCTGCCTCTACATGATTTATCTTATTCCCAGTGGGAGCCCTGCTGGTGATGCTTCAAAGCTGTTGAAAAGACTCTGCTTCAAAAATGTTGGGTTTAGGCATTAGCTTCCAGTTTTGTGTATGTCTTCGTTTGCAACAAATGTTGCATGTTTGAAATGCTATCAGAAACAAAAGTCTTGGGAGGGAAGCCAGCAACTGGAAATAAATTGAGTTAAAGCAGATGACTGAGAGAAGATGTGAAGGTTTGTCAGTGCGTCGCCTGCAGCTCAGAGGAGGATGTTGTTCTTGCTGTCACTTTAAAAAGCAAAAGTAGTAGCGTGGGCACATTACAAGGCAGGAGTGAGTGTGAGGGGAGGCTGACAGGGAACAGGGGCTGACTGGAGTGTCCCAGCCCCGTGGCACTGCACAGGAGAGGTTTGAGCGCTGCAAGGAGGGGCTCAGAAACCACACCAAGGTGTTAATGGCATAACTGTACAGCCTGCCTGCCTTACCATGATTTCTAGGCAAGCTTTTATCATTCACCTGAACATATTACAAGTGTCTCTGTGTCTGCACACTGCTGGCAGAGGCTGCTTTTTCGTGCTTGGCTCTCTGTTGCTTTTTCAGACAAGCCAGGGCAGGGCTGACAGACAGTAAGCAAAGACTTCCTAAAAATGACTGCTACATCAGATTTCTGGTGAAATTAAAGCTATATTGTCTTTGGCAAAGGGGCTGCTTTGCTGTTCTGTCAAGGACCTCATCTCCTCTGAGAATCACTCAGCAGCAGTTCATAGAGAAGCCTGTTAAAATAAGCATAGGATAAAGACCCTTTACTTGCTTTTTTCATGAAAAAGGAGACGAGGAATTATTTCCGATCGAGACCATTTCTGGTAGAATTGATACAACAGCACAGTCTGGTTCAGATATGCCTGTGAAGCCACAGCAATGTTTTATTTTTCATTTCTAGCTTAACTAATAACCATCCAGCTCGAGTGTTCTCTGTGAGATTTAATTTGTGAAGACTACAGTACTGCAGTGAACTTGGTTATAGTAAACAAATTATGACATGAATGGATTGTATTATCAACCAATGTTTCTTTTTCATTAGGGGTCGAACAGGAAGGATCCGTGTCTTATCTTTCAAAACTGGTGTTGTATCCCTTTGTAAAGCACACCTGGAAGATAAATATAGATGTAAGTCAATGTAATTATTTTGGGTTTACTTTATGTTTGTATTCCTGTTTTTCCTTCTGGTTTTTTATTGAATAAACATTTAAATAGCATACAGTGACATTATTTTAAATACTGCAGATGCAAAGTGTGTTAATTTCTTTCACCTTGTACTTTTAGGTTAATCGTTCTCTTTAGTTTTGGGTAGTTTAGCATAGTGGTTGCCAAACATTTTTGATCACAGCCCTCTCAGTAGAAAAACTTTTGAGCTTTCACCTCCAATAGATTTATATCTACTTATAAGTTATATACATGTACCACTGTACTAATATATTGTCTACATTATAAAGCATACCAGAAGTAGAAAGTTAGGAAGGATGTGATGAAGTTCAAAATGAACACTATTTTGAAACTTCCAACTGAATCTATTAACTGTACAAAAAGTATTTCTTTACTGCATCCTAATGGATTGTCTTGAACACTCCCTGAGGCACAAGAACCCCATTGGAGACTGCTGGTTCATCACACCTTTATACACAAAAATGCACATCTACAGGACACTGGCATTACACTGTTTTCAAATATATTAACTTTTTAAAATGATTCCCACATTGTGATCAGTCTTACTATGTACATTGTGTTTAAATATAGTTGCTACCTTTAAATAAATAAATTTTAATAAATCAATTTAAGTAACTGTTACAGGTGTGCAAATTTTGCATATTTTAAGAGAGGAAATACTTGAAAAAATTGCACTTGAAATCCTGGTTTTACCTGACTAATGAATCAGTTCACTAATGAGACTAGAATCCAAAAAAGAACTACTGATAAATGTAGTTCTCAGGAGTAATGTTCTTGTTGAATTGACTGGTATCACTCATTCAAGCACTTAAAAATACCACTGAAAATCCAACCTTTAGGGTTTGACCCAATACCATAGCAGTTCTTCATCAGTTGTTACCATTTTATTCTGTACTAATGCAAGCTGAAGAAACCTAAAGAGAAAACAGACAGTACTAACAGTGGGGTCTATGCATGACTATGTGTAATTGGATCAGATTTTAGGGCAATCACAATGAATGTCACAGTTTAGATTTCTAGATGTTTCATGTGGGTGTTAAGAAAAAGTATTCAGAAAATCTTTTAAGAAAATTACTCAGTACAGATACTTTTCAAATTGATATTTCATCGAAGATTATCAAAGTTATAAAGGAAAACATTTATTCATAGTTTAGATTCTCCTGCAGTGTGTGTGCATGGTAATGCATAACCTATTAAGTGTCCTATAACCTTGCTGAGGACACTTAATGTTTTAATGACGGGGAAATTGAAAGCTGAATAGCTGTGGAAGAGGAAGGAATTGTGTCTGTCATGCTGTGGTCTGGCTTTGCCATCTGTGCTGAGGTCATAGTGCAGTTGCCATTAGTATTACTTCAAGTATGCAATGACTTGCACCCCTTACAATTTTTTGTCTCATTTGTGCAGCAGAGCAGAGTTGGCTGTGCTAGAGCACAAGTCTTAAGGCTTGCAGAGGTGATGGAAGGATTCATCTCAGAATTATTCATTATAAAACTAGACTTTACAAGAGTGAAATTCATGTAATTAAAAAGTAATCCTTTCTCTATCTGTTCCTTTATTCCTTTGGAGGAAAACAGGTGTCAAAGCAGTGCTAGGAAAGTTATCTTGATCGGTGCTGAAGAACCTTTATAATTGTATCCCTGGTGTTGGGCGAAATATTAAAGTGACTCCAAAAAAAGAGCATTATTTTATTCTAGTCTTACTTTGCTCTTTCTTTTTTTTTAAACTGTTGAAAAGTTAAGGAGGATTTATTAAGGTAATGTACTGTCAACAGAGATGTTGCCAAATAAATACTTCATTTAATGATAACATGTGGGATATTTTTTATTATGAATTCTATAACCTCCTCAATCTATACATAGTATAACTAATTCCTACCAAATTTAATTGAGCTTATGAAGGGATAATAATTCTGTCCTGTAAGGGTTCTTTTCCAGAATGGTTCAGTAAGAGAACATGACTTCAAGTGACATTTTACTTCAGAAGCAAGAAATGAATATGATATTAAAATTTCTGATGGATGGCAGGTTCTGTCGTACTGTAGCTTTCTTCTTTTATTTTAGAAATTCTCTTGAATTAAAAGATCATGGTATATCAAAATCAGGGAGCTCTTGTTTATCATTTTAACTCTTCTGGAGGAGAAATGGATTCTCTGAGTTGTATGTTGATTGCTAAGACTTGAAAAGGTGCTCTGTGTTGTATGAAATTATTTTACCATTAAACATTATTTTTAAGACACCTGTGTTGTGGCTCAAAGATCCTGCTGTTTAGTTAACTGTGTTATAGAGTCACTGCTTCTATTATCAATAATGACACAGGTGCTGTGTTAGAGTGGCCTTTCTTCCCAGGTACAAGCCAGTAAAGCTATTAAAAAGTACCACTAGGCTCATATTTCACAGAAAAACCCCAGTGTTTATGGGAGAAGAAGCAGCCAGATTGAAGTTGTATTTGTGTTCATATCCACCAAGGCTGCTGACCACACCTGCAGGCCTTGGAAACGATGCAAATCTGGGCTGCTTGCCACATCCTGGTGGTGATGCTTGACCTCTGGTGTCCTTCTCCTTCCTCCAGACCTGTTCAAACAAGTGGCAAGCTCCACTGGCTTCTGTGACCAGCGCCGGCTGGGGCTGCTGCTGCACGACTCCATCCAGATCCCGCGGCAGCTGGGGGAGGTGGCCTCCTTCGGGGGCAGCAACATCGAGCCGAGCGTCAGAAGCTGCTTCCAGTTTGTAAGTTCATGTTTTGCTCGCTCTGAATTTTCCGATCCGTGTTTTGTGTTGAGCTCATCTCTACTTCTGAGGAGGATTGAAAATCTGGGATGAGGATTAGGGTACTGTGGGTAATGTGATGGTAGTGGCCGTCGGTTTATCAAACTGTTCCATTGATGAGGGGTATTTGAATTCTTTCAGGCAGCAGATAATTGTCATCGGGGCTTCTGTTGGAACTGAACCCTGCAAACAGTTTAAGTCTTTGTTGCGGCAGCTCCTGGTTTTACAGTTTTCTATTGCCAGCAGTAGATAACTGTTTATTGCTGCCATGTAGGTGAACAGCAGTGGTTAATCTGAATTTTGGGCATGTACCTACCAGTGACAGCCAGGTGCCCAGGGGAGCGATAGGCGACTGCCTGCAGGGCTGTCTGGGGGCAAGGAGTGCTCAGTGAGCTCCTTCCACTCCTTGAAAGGATAATGCCAGTTTTCTTTTAAAGAGTACTGAAAGAATTCCTGTCCTGTCTGTTTATGAATACGCAGCAAACTGGAGGCTCTTTTTCAAACTTGTAAATTATTTAATCTGGGGAGGAAGACAGTTAAGGGAATTATTCATCCTTATCGTAACTACCAGCAGAATGCACAAGATGAAGGCAGCTGCTTAATGAAAAGGTAGAGGAGGGGAGGTAATGTATGGTCTGTGATTAACTCTAAATGCATCTTCTACATTACAATGGAAGAAAGCTCTTTTCCCATCTCCTCACTGTCCCTGAGGGATTTTTTTGTTTGCTTGGGGAAGGGGGGAGTTGTTTGCTTTTTGCCTGCTTCTCAAGGTTCCTTATGTAGTAGTTTCAGTTCTGTAGTAAGCAAAACACAGCAAGTGTTTTCAATGAATATTAATGCTTGGAAGTAGACTGCTTACACACAATGACTATGAAAAGAATCTAATTCTAAAATCGCCACAAACTTCAGTTGTGATGGGACATTTGCTTTCTGTATTTTTCACATTTCTTTTAACAGATTAATTCTACAGGATTCACATTTTAGTGTTTCTGTCATTCATGTCTTGACCTTTTATAATTCTAATCTGTATTTGAAGCCATTTCAGAATGAATGTTTTATGGGGCTGTGTCCTGGGTGGATAACCCATGCTCATAAACTGCACAGTAATGTCGATGGCTGTGTTGGACCCTGCTGGTGCTTTCAAGCCTTGAGTTCCATGTTGGGCTTTCAAGTGACACCAACACAAAATGATACTGCAGCAAATCTATGGTCAAAATTTTGTGCCAATGACCTTCCTCAGAAATACGGACTCACTGAATTCTGTCGTTTTCCCAACTGAATGTCAACAGCACTTTAGAACACTGTTGAAAAACTGATAAGGAAGATGACCTCAGAATCTGGCAAAATCATAGGTTTTTTTGAACGAGGGCTGCCATTCTGTGTGTTTATTCTAGGAATAAAACAATAAAAATGACAGTGATGAAACACACCAAACACACTTTTTTAAAGTAGGAAGAAGGTTTTTGTGGATGGTCCTGTGCAGGGCTAGGAGTTGGACTCAGTGATTCTTGTAGGTCCCTTCCAACTCAGCTTATTCTGTGATTCTGGATTTTGTGATAACTCTTTATTTGAACAAAATGGGTTAGCAACATTGTCATTAGAAATGAAGACATACCAGCAGGCTAAACGTTGTATCATACCCAACTGCTGGCATTTTTAGGAGTATCCCAAGCACTGCTGGACAAAACCTTTGGTATGCTCAGAAATCAGAACATCAGAAAACATGAGATTTCCTTCTTTTTAATGAGTTGAAAAATAGGTTTTCTTCTTACCTGCAATAAGAGGAATGTCATCCTCTTTTTTTTCCTCTGGATGAAGCTTCATTTCAACTCTCAGAGTGCAAGGATGGTTTCCAACCTGGGCTGCAGCAGAACAGACAGTTTTCTAGGAGCAACAGAAAGGGGGAGGGAGGCTGAGACGAGAAGGGAAAATAGAGGAATAGTTGGGATGGAGTCCTGCGGAGAGGAGCAGAAATCCAGATGTAGGGAAAGCCCTAATGGAGGCAAGGGAGAAAAAATTAAGGAGCGGAAAATAAGGACGACTCTTAGGGAATGACAGTAAGAACAGCAGTAAGAATAGAAGTGCTAAAAGAAACAGGCTTATAGAATGAGGCATGAAAGAAGGGAGCAGGCAGGAGTGGAGATGGGGCAAGAGATAAGAACTTTCCTTGGGAAAGGGAGAAGGGGAACACAGAGACATCCTTTCAGTGTGGGATTGTGGGCACCAGGA